>ML421795.1:742-28353 GCA_005239525.1 Nicotiana knightiana | reverse complement strand
ACATACCTTTCTGCTTGCACCCGGACAGTGCAACTTTCAATTCTTGAATTCTCGGTCCGTTCCCGGTCGAGAAACGCTCTTTTATACTTTTCCACAAATCTTTGGCGACCTCCATATGTGATATGGTAGATCGTAGTGTTGGTTCGATGGAATTTCTGATCCATGATACCAACAAAGAATTGATAGTCCACCAATCCTCTAAGTCTGACGATGTCTCTTTGGGCATCGTAATACTTCCGTCCACGAAGCCAAATTTCTTCCTCGCCCTCAGGGCTGTCCGAACGGATCTAGCCCATTCTTCATAATTATCACCTTTCAATTGAACTTGGGTGATAACTAAACCAGGATTGTCATTGGAAGTGATATCGTATGGTGATATCGTCTTCCTTTGAACTACACCTTCCTTCACAACGGCCTGTGTTTCGTCGGCCATAATTCAAGACAAAAAACACACTGTTCAAAAGAGAACAAAGACAAATAATAATATTAGACAATGAAGAGTTCTTCAAAAGACTATGACTCTGATACCATGAAAGATTTGATGCGGAAGACAAAGAACAATATTGGAGGAAAAACTCTTGCTCTTCTTATTAATTCCACAAGTATTTATAGACAAAGAAGTTAGAGAAATAAGAGAAAACCTAAACCTAATAGGACACCAAGACCTAAACTCTAATAAGGAAAATATTACACATTCCTAATTAAACTCTAATTCTTTCCTTATCAAGAGAGAAAGAAGAATGAATCGAGCAATGAATCCTTCTTCAAGCTCACGTCATTTGGCAGATTTTCACTCAACCATTTGGGGTGACCATTTTCTCTCCTACAATTCTGAAATAACAGTAAGTCGCATACATATGTAATCACATGCTTATATTCTATTTGAATTTGTTATTTAAAGGAATAAACAAGATGTTATAATTTTATTTGAGACGGATCAAACATTTAAACATGAAAGGTTCAACCTTTAAGATTATTCTTTATCGTAGTTTTGAAATTATTGAAATTATGAATTTGAAATTTAATACTCCCTCGTTTCAAAAAAGAATAAAGATTTTACTATCTGCGGAGTCAAACAAGATTTCTCTAACCTTTTTTTGCAAATGTATTTTAAAAATTTTGACTTTTGAATTGTTGTGACTTATAATACTTTTAATGTAGTTTCTAAATGTGTAAATTTAATTTCAAAAACTTTAAAGAATATATATTCTTCACATTAAAAATATTCAATTTGACCCTCGTACTCGAAAATGTTAAAATAAATTAAAACGAATGGAATAATATTATTTGTAAAAAATTATGTAGGTTTTCACTGTATATTTAATAATGTATTCAAAACTAATAAATAAATATCAACAGATGCGGATCTAAGATTTAAATTCTATGGGTTCAATCTTTAAAAATTTGTTATAAATTTACTAGAATTTTATACATAAGTTTATGCTCCGCGTGAAACTATTGAGTTCAGATGAACCCGACATTATAACTGCGGATACGCCCCTGATGCTCAATTTCTGTCTGCAGGAAATTACTACCCAAGAAAAAAATGAACATGAAGAGTTAAAAGAAATAGGTAGGAAATGTTGGTAGAAACTCCAGATAATAGTACGCAAAAACTTGTCTTGATTGACATAATTCAAAGATTGGGATTAGCATATCATTTCAATGGTGAGATTGAAAACTCCATTCAAAACATCTTTTATTTCTCCCAAAATAGTAAAGATGACGATGAACACAACCTTTATGTTGTTGCTCTTCGTTTTTGACTTGCGAGGCAACAAGGAAATTACATGTCTTGAGGTACCTTATGTTTCTGCCCTTCCCCGCACAGCTTCATTTTTTTCGTTGTTAAAAGGGCAGTTCGGTGCATAAAATATCTTGTGTATACGCAGGGCCAGGAAGGGCTGCACCCAAGAGTGTAATGCAGACAACTTACCCTAATACAAGCATTAGTAACTGATTTTATAGCTCGAACACGTTAATTATAGATCACACAGTGACAACTTTAGTGTTGCTCAAAGGCACGCCTTCCTTTTTTTGTTTTGTTATTGCACCTTATTTGTGCAGAGAATAGCGAGTTTCGAGATCTGCTTCTATATAGAAGACTTCTGTATTATACTTTTTGATTTTGTCCTTATACTTAAAAATCTTTAAAAATTATAATGTGGAAATTGTAAATTTCCTAACTAGCTGTGAAATCAAATAGTTATTATAGGAATATTATTATACTACTAGTAATTTTTTTGAATAATAACTTGGGGTTTACTTCTTTTTCCATGGCTTCTCCATGACTATATTTCTTTTAACACTGTTGTAATTATGCTTTTCTTGAGCTGAAGGTCAATTGGTAACAAGTTCTCTACTTTTATAAGGTAAAAGTAAGGTATGCATACACACTATACTCCACATACCCCACTGGTAGGATTTCATCGGATTTTTTTGTTGTTGTTGTCGTAATAATTTAGGGTTTAGTTTCTTGATGCTAACGAAATTCATTTCTTTCAAAATATAAACATGGTGTTCAACCAGATGTGTTCAAGAAATTCACTAACCATGACGGAAAATTCAAGGAAAATCATACTAATGATGTTCAAGGATTACTGAGTTTGTATGAAGCAGCACAAATGAGAGTGCACGACGAGGAAATTGTAGAAGAAGCTCTTATCTTTACCACCACTCATCTCGAATCCATGATCCCGAATTTGAGTAACTCGCTTAAGGTACAAGTTACTGAAGCCTTAAGCCAGCCTATTCGAAAAACTATACCATGGGTGGGAGCAAGGAAATACATATACATTTATGAAAATATTGAAGCACATAATGATTTGCTTTTGAAATTTGCAAAGTTGGACTTTAACATGTTACAAAAGCTTCACCGGAAAGAGCTTAACGAGCTAACAAGGTATATCTACCATTCTTATCAACTTCATAATTATAGAATAATCAAACCTCTCTATAAAAATCATTCTTTCTAACGACACTTCACTATAACGGCCTAATTTTCTTCGGAATCAATCTTTTATGTTATGTTGTAATATATATTCTATATAACAAAACTTTATTATAACAGTCAAAAAATTTCGAAACAAACGATACTATTTTAGAGAGGTTTAACTGTAACTCGCGCTAATTAATAACATCTAAAGTTTAAGTATGTTAATACTGTTGTGATATTTATAGCTGGTGGAAAGATTTGGATTTTGCAAGCAAATTTCCATATGCAAAGAACAGATTGGTAGAAGCTTACTTTTTTGGATGGTGGGAATATATTTTGAACCTCAATATAGTCGTTCAAGAAAAATGATAACAAAAGTAGTCAAAATGAACTCCATCATTGATGACACTTATGATGCTTATGCAACTTTTGATGAGCTTGTGCTTTTCACAGATGTGATCCTGAGGTAAAATTATATATGTTACTCTCTCTGTTTCAATTTATGTGAACTTATTTGACTGGGTACCGAGTTTAAGAAAAATGAAGACTTTTAGAATTTATGGTCCTAAACAAGCTAAAAAGGAGCCCAGAGTATTTGTGTAGTTATAAAAGTTTCTTTGAGGTTGGCAAATGAACCTTTGATTCTTTGAGCTTCATCAACAATCTGCAGATTAATGGACGATATTGCTGATCACGACGTACGTATAACAATATAATTTTCATTTTTATAATATCCAGACTCAACAATTAGTCATCCTAATTCGCGAATTTTGTCCCTAAATACAATACAAAAACAACAATTAGGTGGAGGTAGAAAGACAGTTTTCGATAGACCCTCGATCCAAAAAAATTGAAGTATATTATGTTGTAGGTTGAACAACAAAGAGGACATGTTGCTTCATTTGTTGAGTGCTACATGAAAGAAAATGGAGTTTCAAAGCAAGAAGCATATGTTGAGATGTGGAAAAACATCACAAATGCGTGGAAAGACATAAATAAGGAACTCATTCACCCTACTGCAGTACCATTGTTTGTCCTTGAACGAACTTTAAATTATACAAGATTGGTTGATACATTTTTCAAAGATGATGATGGATACACAAATCCCAAATCCAAAGTTAAAGACCTAATTACTTTGTTGTTTGTCGAATCTATCGACATATAACAAATGCAGGTGCACCTTAAGCTAAGTATTTGGAGCAAATATGGAAGTATTTTAGGTGTTCTGACAGCCGAATGTATTTTCTATAAAAAAAAAATATTCAACTTATCTTAATTAAATGTTGATACGTTTTCAGTTAGGTAGGACACTTCACTTACTCGTTGCGATAATATATTCCAATTACACTACATTTTACAAGCATCAATTGATCAATTTTACATTAGGAGTTCGCGATAGCACGTTCAATAAGTAAGGAGAGTACGTCTACGATGGGGCTGCTGGTTCTGGCTTGACCACTGATTGTTCATCCGTTAGCTGAGTAGGATAAATAAGTGAGGCAAGTGAAATGGGCATGATGCAGAGTGATTTGGATTGAAGGTATTGCATGGCTTCTCCAACATCTTCCTCCATCAGCTTTGCTACTTCATGTTCTGTTTCTGTCGTAAACTAAGACTCCACTAAACTGTATAGAGAAATTGGTTCCTCAGTTCTCACATAACACACACAGCACTACGTAACCAACACAACGATTTTTAACGTGGAAAACTTTCAACTCACTGAATTAAAAACCACGACCTACCCTCATAGGATTTTAACTTCACTATACCGGGCAAACTTCATATTACAATCTATTGTAACCTAGGAATTAAACTCTTAATCCTCGCTTACTTGCAATAACTATATTGCAAGCCTCTCTGTAATAACTCTATTACAAAGCACACCACTTTGACAAACTCTAGTCAAAACACAAACACACGGTTTATGATTTACAAAGATATCCTGCGAGATGCCTCTAACTAAGCTAGGCAGGAGTTACAACTGAATGTCATTAACAAAGATACAACAATACTAAGAACACTTGAAATACTCAATGTTGGGATCTAGTCCGTTGGTCTGTTGTTTCTTTGTTCTTCAATGACTTAGAGAGAATGAGGGCGGCTGCACGCTTGAGAGAGAATTGATATTTTAGGATTTTTGCAAGTGTATTTGATCTCTTGCCTCATGTTCGTAATATATAAATGAGATCATTGGAATGATGTAAGCAAGTATCCGGTACACAGTATGCTTCAAAAAGTGATTGCTGCACTGTTGCGTGTATAGTGCAGCAACAACTTTAGCAGCTGTAAAGAGTTGACTCATAAGAAGTTTGTTAAATCATCAAAATGCGAAAGCACATAACCTATCAGTGTCGGCATTGGACCACTTGTCCCAAACATGCTGATTGGATCGACTTTCACCACTGCCCCTTTAAGAAAATGATGAAATAATTAAGTCTTGAAGCAAATGAAACAATCTTACAGTTGAGCTATGAGAGACTGTATATAGGTATTTTCAATGATGTTCAGTAAGTAAGAAGCAAGAAAAAGTGACTGTGTTCATTACCTTAACAGATTGCAATGGAATGTCAGCACAATGGAATGCTAGCTCCTCCCAGCCTACTCATGCTCAGTACCTTTAGGCAGATTTAAGGCAAATCATTTATTGGACTAGCAAAATTAGGAAAACCAGGGCATCTAAAAGAACTAATAAGGGGGTTATCAATGTATTCAGTTTGTTCAGTTTTTACTACGGCCAAAACTCCCTTGACTACAATGAGAACCAGAAAAAAGTGGTAAAAGATTAAGAGCTTTAAGCAGGACTACAATGATAACCATTGTCATTCAATCAAAGGTTTCAGTTAGTAAATTTATTGCATAGTATTGCCACCAGAGAAGACTATAAGATTGCCACCATCCATCATCAGCGAGGTTATTTGTTTAATGGGAGGAAACAAACTGCAAAATGCAAGAACTTTGGAATTGTTTATCATGGAATATATTGGCTAGAGTCATCAGCTAAGCTAGTAGTTCACTTGAAAATTAGTTGACTGAAATTAATTTTAACTTCTTTTTTTTTCAACTGTCAACTTACCTTAACTTGAAGCCTTAAGAACATCACATAGTCTAGAATCTCATCAAGCATTGCTGCCCTGTCGGTCTGGCAAGACAGAATAAAGAATATCAATACCACACATTGCAACATCTTGTGAATTGAAAAAACTGAGCAAACCAATTTTAAAAAGATACCAATAACAGTGAGATTTAGGAATTACTTGTCTGAAAATCACAACTATTTTTCATATTTAGTAACTTGAATCCATTAAACAACACTCAACCGCGGCGAGAAGTTAATACAACAGAAGATTATTAGCTTCTTTTTTTTTTTTTTCCAATTTTAAGTATGGGAACTTTTAACATTATGGTAAAGTGATGAATCAGCACAAAAGTTAATATTTCCATTATTTTGAATATACAACTTTAAGATTAATGAGCATGAATTGTTATCTGTTGCAACAAAAGAAAGAATGTTCATCAAAAGAATTTGTGGCAACAAGAGAATAAAACACACCTTATTGCAGCTGGGGACTAGTTCCTGCAAAGCCTTAATTCTTTCTGATATCCTTTCTCTTCTTCACTTTAAAAGAGACAATACATTACTCAGGCACTTGTTTCTAAAGCATTTTCTGCGGCCCTCGCATTTCACAACATAACTTATAATTGTCCTACAAAATTATCTGCATATATCAATCTATTACCCGCTCAGCAATACTATGTGGATCTGTGGCCTTAAAAACTAGCATATGCACAACAGGGAACAGCAAAAGAATATGATAAAGGAAGGCCAAAGAAGATTCAGGAGCCTGGCAAAATTTATATTGGGAGTTGATGCTTCTTAAAGACAATTCTGCTATTTCCATATTTGCCTAGTAATTATGCTTTTCAACTCACTCTGCTTCCTTCGTCACCATCAAATTAAAATTCTAGAAACATAGCAATCATACTACAAGGCAGTGGCGGAGCCACCTTAACGACACTCCTTCGCGGGAAAAATACACTGTGTAGGTAGGTAAAAAGAAAATTTTATATGTATATATACTATGTATTGACTCCCCTTAATTTTCTGGCATGTTTACTTTTATATATTTTGACACCTCTTAATGAAAATTCTAACTCCGCCACTGCTACAAGGCCCATATCAAATCACCGGCAAAACTGAGTTTCATGCAAATATACTAGTGATTAAATTCTTAACAGCTACTTTAGATAAAGCATTTAAATTAAACTTATCAGGTTTGCTGATATTATATGGAAATACTAGCAGTAGTCTAAAGGAATAATAATTATGAAACAATAGCTCAGTGGAAAAAACAGAAATATGGAAACCTGAACTTGGTGAACTTGGGTGACAGTGTGGTGAACTGCATGAGATTGCAAATGTTCTAGACCTGGATAACAATTCTCCGTGTTAATTACTTCTCGTTCCTGAAAATGAACATGAATACCAATAAGGCCATATTACATTTCAAGCTTACCGCCATTGACACAAATATCCAGTTCCTTCTCTATACCAGCTAAACTCCTCGTTTCTCATCATACATACTACTCTTTCAGTACCAATTTTGATTAGCACTTATTTCTTTTTTCTCCATACCAAAAAATGACATTTTTCTTACATTAGAACTATTTAGGTGACGTTTGCTTCAAAATTTGAAGAAGAGTTTCAGCCAAAAAAAGTGGTGCCAAATTATTTTCAGTTTTTTGCAAAAACTGTTTTTTTATCCAAACAGTAGTTTTGCAAGAATTAATGTAACTTCTTGTCCGTTGGCGGTTGACAAAACAATTACGCAAAAAGGAAAAAAAGGTTCCCCGTAAGGAAATGGATCTGATATTCAATTGAACTGAAGGGTTACACTATATGGTCATCATTCCTTAGGAAAACAAGGAAAATCAGTGAACAAAAAAATGAAAAATTAGAAAAGAGAGGTTCCAGACTGCTACAAAGTAGCTAATGAAATAAAAAGCAAACTTCATCCACACCTATTCTAATTGTTGTTGCTGCTACATATGCTATTCCTTGCCAAGCAATTCTTGTCCCTTCTCTAACGGCTTGACAGATGCATCATTCCCTTTTGGATTGGGGACCACGTAGTGGTCCAAGTGACTTGGCAAATGCCTCTCTCTAGTACTCCGTCTAGGTACTGTAGGAGTGTGCTGCTGATTTATTACATTGCCGACCCCATGAAGATGAACCTTGCCCTCAAGGTTCTGATTCGGGAACTTCTGCAGAATAGCGTGAGTATCCTCCCAAGTTGCATCAGAAGAAGGAAGTCCAGACCATTTGATAAGACATTGTGGAACCTGATGTGCTCCCCTTGAAATAGTGCGAGTTTGCAAGACCTCTTCAGGTTGTAGTATCAAGGAAGAAGACTGATCCAAAAGGTCAATAGGGGTGATCTGGTGCGATGTGAATTTTGGAGGATGAGGGTAGTTCCAACTTATAAGCAACTTTGCCAATGCGTTGTATAATCTGAAAGGGACCAAAAAATCGTCTGCCCAATTTGTTATGACGCTGCAGACGAATGGAGAGCTGACGATAGGGACGTAGACAAACATAAACCCAATCACCCACTTCAAACACAACCTCTCGACGACCTTTATCCGCATAAACCTTCATACGCTCTTGTGCATGTATTAAATTTTCCTTTAATATAGCTAGAACCTCATCACGTTGGCGAAGAGAAGCAGCCACGGCTGGATTAGTTAAACTATCTTTGACATAGCGTGAAACAGTTGGTGGAGGACGACCATACACTATCTCAAAAGGAGTTACTTTAGAACTATGGTGATATGATGTGTTATACCAGAATTCCGCCCATGGTAACAAAGAAAACCAAGCAGTTGGTGTATCAGCGGTGAAGCAGCGAAGGTACATCTCGAGACATTTGTTGAGAGCCTCGGTTTGACCATCTGATTGTGGGTGATAAGCAGAACTCATAGCCAATTGTGTCCCTTGAAGCTTGTGGAGTTCACGCCAGAATTCAGATAGAAACAAGGGGTCCCTATCGGATACAATAGTGACGGAAAAACCATGGAGGTGAATGAACTCCTGTACAAATACCTCTGCTACTTTATGACTGGTGAAGTTTGTGGGCAAAGCAATAAAATGGTCGTATTTGGACAAACGATCTACAATGACCAAAATAACAGTTCGACCATGGGAAGGAGGCAAACCAGTAATGAAATCCATGGAAATATCTTTGAAGATAACCTCTGGAATTGGTAAAGGGGAAAGCAGTCCAGCAGGTTTCAAATTTGAGTCCTTCATTTGCTGGCAGATTTGACAAGTCATGATAAAAATTTTCACATCTGTCCGCATGCCATCCCAATAAAAATTGGAAGAGAGGCGATGAAAAGTACGAGAGATGCCTGCATGTCCACCAATTTTGGAGGAGTGAAATTCCTCAAGCAGTAATGTGCGAAGCTTAATATCTCGAGGGACAACCAGTCAGTTGCGAAATAAAAGAAGACCCTCCTGAAAGGAAAAGTGAGGTAAGGCAGTTAGATCACTCTCTAATTTCCTTTGCCAGGATAATAACTCAGGATCTGTTTTGTTCAGGGCCCGCAGCCGGTCAATTAAAGCCAATTCAGTAACAGCCAAGGTGAGGGCATGCAATGTCAACGGCTGAATTGAGTCTTCCCGGTCTATAAAGAATCTCAAAATCATACCCGATTAGTTTACTCAGCCAACGTTGTTGTTCGGGTGTTTGGATCACTTGACTAGTGAGAGATTTTAAAGGCTGCTGGTCTGTGATTATAATAAACTTACGGCCCAATAGGTACTGCCGCCACTTCTGAACAGCTTGTGTGATAGCAAACATCTCCCTGTTATAAGTCGAGGCAACCTGCATTCTTGAAGGCAATTTCTGACTGAAAAAGGCAATGGGGTGACCTTCTTGAGATAGCATTGCACCAATCCCTGTACCCGATGCATCTGTTTCCACTGTGAAAACTTTGGATAAGTCAGGCAAGGATAAAATAGGAACGGAGCTCAAGGCCTTCTTGAGTTTTAAAAAAGCAGTAGAAGCCAAATCAGACCAAAGGAAAGAATCTTTTTTCAACAAGTCCGTGAGAGGTGAAGCCAATTGGGCGTATCCCTTGACAAAACATCGATAATAGCCCGTTAGGCCAAGGAATCCGCGTACATCTTTGACTGATGAAGGATAGGGCCAAGATAGGATAGCAGCAATTTTCTCTGGATCAACTTGAAGGCCATCATAAGATAGAATATGGCCCAGATAGGCAATTGAGGACTGACCAAATTGACATTTTGATCGTTTAACCACTAAAGCATTGCTATGAAGAATGTCAAATACAGAGCGAAGGTGAGCTAGGTGATCCTGCCACGATTTGCTATAAATGAGAATATCGTAAAAAAAAACGAGGACAAATTGGCGAAGAAACGGTTTGAAAATGGAGTTCATTGTGGACTGGAAGGTGGAAGGGGCATTCGAAAGCCCAAATGGCATAACAGTGAACTCATAATGCCCATCGTGAGTGCAGAAGGCAGTCTTTTCAATATCTGGGGAATGGAGGCGAATTTGGTGATACCCTGCTAATAAATCCAATTTAGAGAAGAAACGAGCATTGTGCAACTCGTCAAACAGTTCATCAATAGTAGGTATATGAAAATGATCTTTGACTGTAATGGAGTTCAAGGCCCGGTAATCAACGCAAAAACGCCAAGTCCCATATTTCTTCCTAACTAATAGAACATGGGAAGAATAAGGACTTGAACTGGGACGAATAACACCAGAGTTAAGCATTTCGGACACTTGGCGTTCGATTTCAGCCTTCTGAAAATTGGGGTATCGATAAGTTCGCACATTAATTGGATTAGCACCCGGAAGCAGTGGAATACGATGGTCCTGAGGTCTAGAGGGTGGAAGTGACTCAGGGGGATTTGAATACATCATTATAGGATTGGAGGAGAAGGGATAAGTCTTAAGGATAATCAGGTAAAGAAGTGGTAGACGTAGAGTGGAGATCTAACCGCAGGAGATAAGAAATGGCATCAGTTTGTGAAAAACGACGAAGGGTGGACATATTGATTTGGGTTGGGGAAGAAACAGGGTCACCTACCCAACAAATGCGTTGCCCAGAAATGTTGAACTCAAAGAGACGGTTGACATAGTCTGTAGTACTAGGACCTAGTGTGGCTAGCCAAACCACACCCAAAACAAGGTCAGACCCATGAAGATCAATGACAAAGAAATTAGTGGAAAAAGAAAATCCTTGAATAGTAATAGGAACATCATGGATCACACCAAGACACGTCAACGCATGCCCATTTCCAACCACAACCGAAAATATGGTAGATGGCTCAATAGCCAATTTAAGTTTCCTAGCAGCACGCGGATTGACAAAATTATGAGTGCTACCTCCATCAATGAGAATCTGAGCTGCAAGGCCCTTGATGTAGCCAGTCACGCGAATAGTGGAGGAGTGTAGTCCGCCAGACAAGGCGTGAAGACTGATGGTGAGAAGAGAGGGTGAGGCAGGTCGCAGGTGATATATCAGGATGAGGGGAATCAGAAGGTGGTGGTAACAATTCCGATTGGGGATCCTCAATGGCTTCGTCATCTGCTTGAAGAAGGAAAAATTGGGGTGTAGAGGAGCAACGATGACCCTTGTGGTATTTTTTCGTCACAATTGAAGCACAAATTAAGCTCGCGTTTGCGTTGAACCTCTGCCGGTGTTAGTTTTTTAAAAGGGATGCGGCCAACTCCAGGAAGAGAGGCAGTCGAAAACGGTGCAGAAGGAGAGATTGACGGGGTTGATTTAGGGTTCCAAGTGGTTTGTTGTGGCAGGGAAACAGGTTGTGGTTTAGAGAAAGAAGTGGGCCGGGTTGTTTGTTTGGGTTGGGCCATTTCTGCTCTTGTAAAAAGGCCAAACCAATGGCCTCATTCAAGTCCACAGGACGAAAGGAAAGCACATCAGCCTTAATATCGGGTAGAAGCCCTGAAGTAAAGCAATGTTTCAACATCGGCGGTGACATCTCTGTCGTACGGTTAGCGAGCTTTTAAGAACGGGAAAGATAGTCATGAACGGAAGAAGTCATTTGCAATTCTCTGGTGATTCCAATGATTTTGCCCCAAAACGAGTCACAAAAGCTCTCATCAAGTGAGCCCAACCACATAACTGATGATTCCGGTACATCCATTGATACCAATCTCTGGCGTCGCCTTCAAGGAAGAAGGAACATTGATTGATGCGTTCTTCGTCGGAAACATTGTAGTGGTCGAAATATTGATGGGCCTGAAAAATCCAACTCTCCGCAGCGTTATCCGCACTTTGGCAAGTCAATTGCTCTATCTCTACGAAAGTGATTAGAGGGTTGTTGTTGTGGTTGAGTGACGTTCAAAACTGGTGTGTATGGTGATGTATGTTGCTTATATCCAGTTTATTGTTGTGGCGTCGATGATTGACCCAATACAGAGGAAGAAGGGCTAGCAGCGATTGGCATCGGCGTTGGAGAAGGAGCTCTCTAAGAAGACATGTGCGCAACAATCTCCTGAAGGGTATTGTGGATGGAGTCCAGAGCTTTGGTGTGAACAACTGACTGTTCTTGGAGGTGTTTCACAGCTTCATCCAAAGATTTCAACCGAGTATTGTGTGAACTGTCACCCATTTGTAGAAGGAGGGTCAATGAAAGCACCAAATGTAAGGAAATGGATCTGATATTCCATTGAACTGAAGAGTTACACTATATGGTCATCATTCCTTAGGAAAACAAGGAAAAACAGCGAACAAAAAAATAAAAAATTAGAAAAGAGAGGTTCCAGACTGCTACAAAGTAGCTAATGAAATAAAAAGCAAACTTCATCCACACCTATTCTAATTGTTGTTGCTGCTATATATGCTATTCCTTGCCAAGAAGTTCTTGTTCCTTCTCTAACGGCTTGACAGATGTATCATTCCCTTTTGGATTGGGGACTACGTAGTGGTCCAACTGACTTGGCAAATGCCTCTCTCTAGTATTGCGTCTAGGTATTGTAGGAGTGTGTTGCTGATTTATTACATTCCCTAAATTCCAAATATAAAATCAAAATAAAAGTTTTTAAATTTTTTGAAATCAAATGCCACCTTAATCTTCACAATCACATTTTGAACAAGAGTAGTATTATTACTAGTTTGGGTACAAAGGATATTGTTGCTATTATATGCAAAGCTTATAGTCCTTATTTATTTCTCAAACTCCTTGGTCAGCACTCAACAAATTAGGTAGAAATGACACTAGATAGCCGCTTTGAGCACCTTTATTTAAAAGATATCCAATTTTTAAAGATATCCGTTTTGGTAACTTTAGACGGCTCTTGTTGCTGCTGCTACTTCTTATTCAGACCTTCAGGTCAACTTCAGAAGATTGAGTCAGAAGTAGACTCTGCCAGAGCCTAAATTTAGACCGAAAACTATATTCAAACTTCAGACTTGACCTCTGATGTTAGGCTTTGGGTGGGCGCGAATCAAATTTAGACCGTCGACGTCGAATCTGAAGTTGATTATGAGGAAGCTAAACTTTAAATAATTTATATATCTAGGCTATTCTTTAAAAATAAGATTCTAAAAACAGCTATTTGTACATTTCACCATACCTCGGGTCTGAAGTTAAGATTTATGTAGGTTCCTATTAAATCAGCTAAGTAAACTTGCCTTACGGATTAGGACGGAATAGGGGTGGCAAAATGGTTTAAAAAAAACAGTTAATCACCTATATTATCTATTGAAAAATGGGTTGGCATGAAATATTTAAAAACAGGTCAAATATAGATAAGAACTTCCCGAGAGCGATCACATGCAAGAAATCACGGATATTATCAGTTAATCCGTTTTTATCTGTATTAAATATGGGTAGGTCGGATAATTTATCCGTTTTTTCATTTTCCGTTTTCGACCTGATCCGATCGGATCCGACCTGCCCGTTTGGCCACTCCTCGGATGGAAGAAGCATAAATTCTGAACTTCCATTATCAAACTAGAACTTACTACACTTACGTGCTTCACTACAAAAGCTCCGGAGCTTCTGACGGCATCAAGGCCATTATCTAAGCTTAACCCCGACGGAAACAACGGTTGTTGGAGCTGAGAGACACCAGATACTGAATTCTACGACGTCGTTTCTGATGAAGCACAGGCACCAATATCAGTTACCGGGAGGCTATAGTAAGAACGAATAGCCAGAATTTGCTCGAGAAAATCGTCGCCGGCGGCGTAGCCCTCCGGTGGATTGGTAGCCATGCCGGAGATTTTCAGAGGAAACGAGAAAATGGAATTTATGTCTGTTATTGTCTTTCTTACTTTTTGGCTCTTTCTTAGATGAATTTGTTTTTCTTCTTTTGCCCCACTAAAGCTTATTGTAATGTTGTATTATACTCTATACTTTTCTAATTGGTATATTTGCCCCCGTCCCAGACTTGTACTTCTTTTCAAAATCTCGTTTCCTCATTTTGCAACAACAACAAAAAATTCGGTACTTTTCTCATTTTACAAACGATAAAATTTTAAATCATTATCCTCTACTGAAAGACAAGTTATGATGGGATAGTTATATTGAGATTAGTTATCCTGACATTATTTTTTATTTTAATTGTTTGATATGTTATATTAATTCTGAGATTGTAAATTTTGATGTTTTATCCTGCGATTATTATTTCACTATCTGGCAAGCATAAGTTATCCTAATACTATTCCACTCAGGAATAATTTATCCCTAAAACAAAGGATAAAGTGATAATTATTTTTTCTTATCCATCATATGAAAAGTATCTTCTACACATAAATGTATGTTCATACACACTTTGGCTCCTTCTACTTAAGGTGTCTAAATGAAAATAGTGACGACTTTAGGTGTTTAATTATATATTCAGCCAAAAAATATGTACCTTGAGTCTCATTAAAAGGGGCCAATCTGAAAAAAATTTAACTTAAAAAAGGGAGCCAATGTGATTGAATAGTAAAAATCATATTCTATGACGAATAATATATTTCTTCCCTTAGCTGCAAAACACACCTACTTCATCGGCTCAGTATTACTACGCCCTTTCTCCTCTGTTGAAAATTGCCTTCTCAAGCAGCCCAAGTCTCTTTCCTACAGATCCATTTGGCTAAAATCGTAAAATTCTCTTTCATTATCTCTGTAAATTACAAATTTTCAGAGATTTTTTGCAAATTTATGCTTATAACTTTGTATAGTACTGTAAATTACATTCAGATAGCAGTTATTGTGGCCTAATTAAGTATTTTGCAGGTTTTCATTTTGTAGAAATGTGTTATCTTTATTTTGTGCATATTTTGTTTTATATGGTACAAAAATTGGATTTATACTCTGATAAGTATTACTCCCTCAGTCTGAATTTGTGTGGCGTTGTTTGACTGGATGTGGAGTTAATGAGAGAAATAAGAGTTTTGAAATTTGTGATCTAAAAAAATTTATAGACGTGCAAATTGAATTCTAAATATATAATTGGGTCATTTTTTTACAAACTAGAAAAGAAAGTATGTCACATTTTATGTGAGAGAGGGAGTAAAAAGGATAAAAACTTATTTGTTTTATTAAAAAAAGGTAAAGACTTTATCTATTCTATTAAAAAAGAAAGCACTTTATTTGTTCTAGTATGACATTTACAATTGACAATTTTACTTATATGAATTAACTAAGAAGTGTATATTGCTGCTTGTCGGTGAGGATACATATAGCTGAACCTAACTTGTTTGGAACTAATAGCCTGTTTGGCCAAGCTTCTAAAATCTGCTTATTTTGAGAAGTGCATTTTTCAAAAGTACTTTTGATGAGGATCTGTTTGTGTTTGACTAATTAATTTGAAAAGCACTTTTGAGCAGTAATTAGTGTTTGGCTAAGTTTTTGAAAACTGCTTCTTAGTGTATTTTTGTCAAAAGTGTTTCTCAGAAAAGTGCTTTTGGAGAGAAGTTACATTATTCTGCTTCTCAAAAACTGCTTCTGCTTCTCCTCAAAAGCACTTTTTTTCCTTCTAAAAGCTTGGCCAAACACCTAAATTTTGGCCAAAAGCATTTTCCGCCAAAAAAAACACTTTTGGCCCCAAAAAAAAAAGCTTGGACAAACAGGCTATAAAGCATAGTTGTTATTTACTGATGTTGGTTTTTCGAAATCAAATACAACTATTCATTGACCTTAGCATATTGTAGGTGTTTGTTTTTAAGAATTTTTTTCTTTTCAATATGCATGGGCCAGTATACTAGGTATGTTGTTCTTGTTGTTGTTCTTGTTGTTGTTGTTGTTGTTGTAATATGCATGGCGAGTATTTGCTAAATGTCCCATCCAAGAAGGAAATCCAGCAATGAGATTTCGAGCAAGTGTTGATTCTTGTAAACTGCTTTTGAAGATCTTAGTTTTACTTGAAGCAAGTTGTACATTAGCCAAAAAAGGATAAAAAAAATAGAGTGAAAAAGGAAGTTCCATTTATCCAATGCATAGTGGGAAAAGAAGATTCAAATTATGTGGTATTTAGTTATTTGTTCGACTTTCTTTAGACACCAATGGCCGGTGGCAGAGCCAGGAATTTTACCTAGTGAATATTCAAAGAATTTGAACCTGCGACCTAAGGCAATTTTTGAACTTCATTCTCTTATGTCAAGGGGTTTCAAAAATTTATATATATATATATTATATGTATGTATGTATGTATGTATTTATGTGATATTTAGTCTTTAGACACCAATGGCCGGTGGCAGAGCCAGGAATTTTACCAAGTGAATATTCAAAGAATTCGAACCTGCGACCTAAGGCAATTTTTGAACTTCATTCTCTTATGTCAGGGGGATTCAAAAGTTTATGTGTGTGTGTGTGTATAAATGAACAAACTGTTTTTGTGTTTTTGTGTGTGTGTGTGTGTGTGTGTGTGTGTGTATATGAACAAACTGTTTGTGTGTGTGTGTGTGTGTGTATGTGTGTATGTATGTGTGTGTGTGTGTATGTGTGTATTGTGTGTGTGTGTGTGTGTATTGTGTGTGTGTGTATGTGTGTGTATATATATAAATGAACAAACTGTTTTTACCCTATTTGCATAGTACAAATTATCAATGAAGGGATTCGATTGAACCCCCTTTTCTTGGATGTGGCTCTGCCACTGTCGATGACGGATCTCAAAACTTGCTCCGTTTTTGGTCATTTGAACTTTCATTAACCCAACTTCAGATACTTGTTTGTTTGTTTGTTTCATAGTCAGTTACCCAATCTTTTTCATGACAATATGTAAACTTTCAAGATGAGAAAACGTACACTTTTTTCTTCTGTATGTATCAACGCTGGAGATGAATGAAGAGGGGGTCTATGCTTTCATATTTGTTTTCTTGATTGGAAACTAAATGTTCCTTGATTAGTGAAATCTCTACATTGAATGTTCCCTTTTTAATGTTAATTTCTAGACGAAGTTTCTCAGTTTTCTCCACAATGAATAATATAAGAGCCGACTCCCCGAAAGAATTTCCTCTGGGGTTGGATGCAAGTACTGAGGAAGAATACTCTTCTCAATCTAGTTTGCTCCAAGATTTCACTAGCATCCCCACCATTGATAAGGCATGGACTTTCACATCCGATGGTGGTATGGTTTCCTTAATTCTTCATTCACTTTGTTTCGTAAATTAAAAAGTGGTGTAGTTCTAGTTAAATTCTTGCATTCCCACTTAATATATTGCTTTATGCTTTAACTGCTGCTAGTCGTAACCATTTTTTTTTGGTTATTTTTCACTGCACAAGAAGGTTCCAAGGGTATGTTCTCGATAAGCCAACCGAATCTCCTGGCCAACAAGAAGAGAAGATACATATTATCTTGTCATATTTCAAAAGAAAGTACAAATGGTGTGGACTTTCAATGGGCTGCATTTCCTATTGAGATGTCCAATGTTTCTCTGATGATCCCATCACCTTCAGGTTCAAAGCTTCTTGTAGTTCGAAATCCTGAAAATGATTCTCTGACCAAGTTTGAAATTTGGGGTCAATCTCTGGTGGAAAAGGAATTTTTGATTCCTGCCTCTGTCCATGGCTCCGTATATTCAGATGGATGGTAAGTTCTTATATGAACACATAACTTTACTTACTTCACTTGCACATTCACATACTCAGTGTGCATTAATATTTGATAATGCAGGTTTGAGGGAATATCATGGAACAACGATGAAACTCTTATTGCTTATGTCGCTGAGGAACCGGCTCCCTTGAAGCCTACATTTACTACTTTTGGTTATAAGAAAGAAAATTCTACAGATAAGGAATGTGGTAAGTGGAAAGGTCAAGGGGACTGGGAAGAGGAGTGGGGGGAAACCTATGCTGGAAAAAGACAACCTGCCCTTTTCATCATCAATGTCAACAGGTCTGTTTATTTATTATATTGCTCATATATAAGGGCAGCCGGTGCACTAGCTCCCATTATGCGCAAGGTCAGGTTAAGCGTCAGGCCATATTGGGTCTTATTATACGCAGCCTTATCTTGTATTTCTGCAAGAAGCTATTTCCGCGGCTGGAACCAATGACCTCCCAGTCACACGACGACAACTTTTTCTGTTGCCCCAAAGCTCCCCTTCAGTTTTGATGTTTTTAGATAGCAATTCTAATTATGAATTTGTGCAGTGGAGAAGTACGTCCTGTTGAAGGAATTGGGAAGTCACTGAGTGTCGGACAAGTTGTATGGGCTCCATCCACGGAAGGCTTGCAACAATATCTGGTTTTTGTTGGGTGGCCTTCAGATACTAGAAAGTTGGGCATAAAATATTGCTATAACAGGCCTTGTGCCTTATATGCTGTTAGAGCTCCATTTTCAAAGGCAGACATCCGTCAATCTGGGTAATTACTTGTTAGTTGCTTGAAAAGAAAATGTTGTGGATTAACATCTTCTTCTATATGATTGTATATAGGGGACTTAGCTAGTGGAGAATTCCCTTATATTTGATATATGCTGTTTTACTAATTTCGATTGACATTTTCTCACTTTCAGAACTCATGCAGCTGACAATGTATCTCCAATTAAGCTGACACAAAGCATAAGTAGTGCTTACTTTCCTCGTTTCAGGTTTGTCTTGAATTACTGATCTGGCCAACCCCCTCCCCGCACTCCCCAGAATAAAAAAGAGAAAATAAGCATCCATGGGCGTGGGCGCGTGGCCTAGTGGTCAATGACGTGGGATGGGAACCATGAGGCCTTAGGTTCAACTCCCACTCGAGGCAAAAACACTAGGTAATTTCTTCCATTATGTCCAAGCATTGGTAGACAGAGTTACCTGATACCTATGCTGGTGGGAGGTAGCACATACCCTGTGGAATTAGTCGAGGTGTGCGCAAGTTGGTCCAAACACCACGGGTAGAAAAAAAAGAAAAAAAAGAGAATGTAGAAAAACAGGAAGAGCAGATGTGTAGATGAATTTCTGAAATTGGTGGAGACATGTCCTTCTTCCCTTGATTTTCTCTTTTAGATAACAATCATAAAACATCAGTAGGGGTTCCATGTAAGGAGTCTTGCAGCTTCCTCGTGTTATTTAACAGCTCAGGTATTTTGCTCAATAAAATGGAACTAATTAATCTTTTTAATGAATTTTCCAGTCCAGATGGAAAATTGCTTCTGTTTTTGTCCGCTAGGAGTTCAGTGGATTCTTGGGCACATTCTGCAACTGGTTCACTTCATAGAATTGATTGGTCATTCAATGGAAAGCCAACTCCAGATGCTAAAATTATTGATGTGGTACACTCACTTTTTGTGATTCTGATTACTTGCATCAGCACTTTGAAGCCGGTCATTGTTAGCCATTTTAAGTAGTATTATTATATTTGATTCCGAGCTTTATCCTACTGCAGGTTCCTGTTGTGATGTGTCCTGAAGATGGCTGCTTCCCTGGCCTTTACTGCTATAGTGTTCTTAGTAGACCTTGGATTTCTGATGGATATTCTATGATCTTATCTTCTATCTGGGGCAGCACACAAGTAATAGTTTCAGTAAATGTGATAAGGTAACCAAATATTTTGTTATTCAATGTGAATGGCATCACGACATTCTTTGAATTCTTTTTCCGTACCAACAAGTTTATAGTAGTGAAATGCGTCTTTGTCAAAAATGATAGTGGAAATATATCACGCATTAGCCTAGGAGACTCTAGCTTCTCTTGGAATGTGCTCGCACTAGATGGTGACAACATCATAGCTGGTAAGAGTCGGTGTATATTTCAATTTATACTGGTTCCTGGAATAGTAGTCCCATTAATCAAAGAGTCTATTATTTTTTTTTTTTGGGTTGAAGTCTGTAGTAGTCCCGTTGATGTTCCTGCAATCAAGTATGGGTCCCTTGTCCGTAAGGCATCCGCAGAGGCCTCATGGAGTTGGTTAGATGTTTCAAGCCCCATATCTAGATGCTCTGAAAAGGTCAGACTTTTTTTTTTTCTTTTTTCTTTTATTTATTGTTTCATCTAGTCTGTTCTGTTAGGCATGTACTTGTTAGGAAGGCTTTTCTGAAATTGAATGTCCCCAATAATTCTCACAGGTTACATCTTTGCTGTCTTCACGCCAATTTAGTATTATGAAGATTCCTGTCAGGGATATCTCTGAGAATCTTACTAAAGGTAATATAACTCATCATAGTCTTCACTAAAGACTTGCTTACACGTGGACGTGATATTTTAAGTACTTAGGATGGGTTTATGTATGATATAGAGACCAACTTCTTGCCATAACCTTATGCTGCGCTGTTTCTTTGAAATTGAGTACTTTAAGTTTTATGCTCCTGGTAATGATTTGATATTCAGAAATTCAAAGTCTGATAGTGGAGAGTGTCTCAAAAAGTCAAGAATACATTAGTTTCCTGGCATAGTGTCTCAAAAAATAAAGATTTAGTATACCTTCTAGCTCATCTTTTGAGGAACTTGTCAGCGTAAAGCTTTGATTACTTTAATTTATTCCCTCGACCGTTTTAGTTAATATTCCAGCGTCCATGTAACTGATAATTTGTTTTCTATGATAATGATCTGAAAATAGGACATAGTTTTGACACTTTCTTAATGTGCTTTTCAAATTTGGTAATTTGATTGCATAATGTGCTATAGATCAGAAGCAGATCTATTGTTCAAATACTTGTTTCCTGCATGAATTATGCTAAGGGCTACAACTCCCTTTTTGCTTTTCTTTAACACACTTACTTTTATTTATCAAAAAGAAAAAAAAAATCTTGGACCTGATAACCATTTGATTCTATGTAATATTAAACTATTTGCAGATCAATAGTTGCTTGGGTCCTTCCAGATTACTAATCTCTACTATATTTCTACTTTAATCTTCAATGTGTTTCATTAATGTTAGGTGCCAGCAAACCGTATGAGGCTATCTTTGTATCCTCCAAGTCTCAGAGCCGTAATGTGTGCGATCCGCTGATTGTAGTCCTTCACGGGGGTCCTCATTCTGTTTTACTGTCAAGCTTCTCAAAGTCCTTAGCTTTCCTTTCCTCACTTGGTTATAGCTTGTTGATTGTAAATTACAGGTAAGCAACAGAACTGACTTCTTTCTTCATGCCTCTGTTACTTTAGTTGCTGAAATTTCCGGCTGTGAAATACTAGTAACGTATATGAGATTCTAGACTGATACTATAGGTCGTGAGATATCCCTTCACTTTGTAATTTTTTATTTTGACATCTGTGTATTTATTCTTTTAGATGTAAGGTGACGTGCAAAATGACTACAAAATGTAATGTATAGTGAGATGCTAGACCAACAGTATATGTCGTGAAACTTTTCATGATATAGGACATCTATGTATTTTATTCTTTCAGATTTAAGGTGACATGCAAATAGAATACATAACCAAACTGCTTACTCACACCCCTTTCCCCATAGAAAAGTTGTGCAAATGTCAAAATTTCCTGCAGATGGGAGAAGATAACTGATCAAAGGAAACTTTTGCTGGTAAAATGAAATTAAAAAAATTAATAAACAATCAAGTGGAATGATGAAAATGGAAATCTTCAAATTTGTTTGGTTGAGATTAACCCAGTATAATATAAAAGAGATCTAAACTTGAGGCCATATTTTAAATTGGTGATTTTGGTCTAAACAAATTTCAGTCGTAGCAACATTGTAAAATGAAGAAGAAAGTTTAATGCATGAATTTTTAATTGTAAATAAGGGATATATAATCTATGGAGATACCAAGTGATTAGGAAATGTTATCCCAAAAAACTATTTCTCTCACATAATTTATATTGTTTGAAGAGCTCACGGATTAGCCAGTAAATGATGAACCCACTAGTAGAATAATATATATACAATTGTAAATAGCATTCATGGAATTTCTTTAAAATGGAGATTGTTTATCAATACACTAGATATCAGCAAATTATCTTTGTTGTTAGTAGATTGATGCCAAGCCATGTTCTTAGATTAGTCAGAATTGAAATGAATAAAGTGAACCAAAATCTGGGTTGAGTTGGCTCCTAAATGGTCACTTGACATTAGGGACAGTTGCTCTCCTTTTGCAGTTTTGGGGGCATGTAAATATCTAAAGAAAATTTTGAGGGGCATTGTTTAAGGCAAAATAACACTTCAATTTCTTTGTAGAGTGGCCTTTCCTTTGTTAATTTCTGGTTTAAGCATAGTATATTCCAATTGTTCATCCTAGTGAAACTATCTAGAATTATTAGTAAAGGTTNGCACAGCTATTTTAGATGGATCTGCAAGTCCTTTTTCAATGACATGATCTATAGCAGCAAGCACATCATTAACATCCTGAAGATAAAGGAAGAAAGAGGAAGAAACTCTTAGGTTTCAAAGCCTTGATAGAATTATTATGAAAAGAGGAGCAATGCTATTTCATGGAACCTTTAAGTTAAGAGAATGAAAAGACGGCAAACAAGTACCTGTGATCCAATTTTACCGGGAAGAGATTGTACTGCTTCCTCACCAAACCCCAAGGAGCCTCTGAGAGGAGTGACAAAACAAAAAGTGCTTAATTAAGGCATTTATTGCAGCTTACCCAAAAAATATAAAAAAATAAAGGCAAATGAGATATTCAGAGAACAATAAATATGAAATTTTCTGCTTGAAATGCTTAAGCAAGAGACCAGCAATTGCCGCTCCATTGCTACCCTCAGAAGTTAAATGATGAGGGTGAAAAGAGAAGAGGAGAACATATATATATATATATATATATATATGTTCTCCTCTTCTCTTTTCACCCTCATCATTTAACTTCTGAGGGTAGCAATGGAGCGGCAATTGCTGGTCTCTTGCTTAAGCATTTCAAGCAGAAAATTTCATATTTATTGTTCTCTGAATATCTCATTTGCCTTTATTTTTTTATATTTTTTGGGTAAGCTGCAATAAATGCCTTAATTAAGCACTTTTTGTTTTGTCACTCCTCTCAGAGGCTCCTTGGGGTTTGGTGAGGAAGCAGTACAATCTCTTCCCGGTAAAATTGGATCACAGGTACTTGTTTGCCGTCTTTTCATTCTCTTAACTTAAAGGTTCCATGAAATAGCATTGCTCCTCTTTTCATAATAATTCTATCAAGGCTTTGAAACCTAAGAGTTTCTTCCTCTTTCTTCCTTTATCTTCAGGATGTTAATGATGTGCTTGCTGCTATAGATCATGTCATTGAAAAAGGACTTGCAGATCCATCTAAAATAGCTGTGCTCGGCGGTTCCCACGGTGGATTTTTGACAACTCACTTGATTGGCCAGGTCTATCAATTTCCTAAGATGCCACTGTCTTTGTGATTTCCATATGTACCCATTTTTATGAACTTATGATCCTCGTCAGCTTTGTTGAACAAGCATCTGTGGCTCTTCAAAAAGGAAGCTGGTCAAGCTTGTCTTTTTTAAAGAAGAAATAACCTAAATAGCTGCCCACTCAACCGCTTAAACTAAATAGCCGGTGGATGTACAATATGAGTATAACCGTGTTTAATCGGTATACAATCTATGTATTCCAGCTAGGAAAAGTAAACCGTGAATCGGGCCGGCTATTTGCGTAAAGATCCCAAAATGACTGTTTCTTGACAGTTCTGCTACTATTTCTGCAGGCACCAGATAAGTTTGCAGCAGCAGTTGCAAGGAACCCTGTCTGCAACCTTGCTTTGATGGTTGGTACATCTGATATACCCGATTGGTGCTATGCCGAGACATTTGGAGATAAGGGAAAATCATGCTTTACAGAGGCTACTTCAGTTGAACACCTTGATGCCTTTTACAGAAAATCACCAATTTCACATGTCTCCAAGGTATGCTCTGTTAATTCTGGACTCGACGGTCTTCCATGTTAAACAATTTGTGTTTCTATCAGTTCTCTAGAAAGCTTTTGTTCTGAATGCATTTCCAACATCAATGTGTTCACCAATTTTGTAGGTCAAAACTCCTACACTTGTCTTGTTAGGCGCTAAGGACCTCCGTGTACCTATGTCTACTGGGTTGCAAGTAAGAGTTCTTATCATCTTTCAAGTTACTTGTTTTATTCGTTGAACATAGGTTTCATTGATCATTGGTATGATCAAGTTTGTAGTTACACAAGTCCATCGAGATCTCATATCATCTTTCCTAATTGCACCTTTTGTTGGTTGCATATCTTTGTTCATTTTTTAATGTGACATTAGGATGGGAAAATTTTGTATTTACGTATGTCCATCGTCTATTTCATTTTCCTTCTGATTCTCTTTGAACAACTATGAATCGATCCATAATATGATCAAATCATTGTGGAATCTTACTGATAAAATGTCGTAAAAGGATCTTCATTAAGTGCCTATCGGCTATCATCTGTGGACTAAAAATTTCATTTCTGCCGATGCCCAATCAGCAATATGACCAGTGAACCACGTAAATGAGTGAGATGAAAGCAGGTTACTTTGTTGTTTATAAGCTAATATGGTCTAATGGCTGTAATGTCTGTTGCAGCACAATGACTAATGGCTTTTTAAGTTTTGGTTCTATTTCCATACAATATATAACTTAAGAAAGTGTATGCTTTCACTCTTATTACGCGCAGTATGCACGAGCGTTGAAGGAGAAAGGAGTGGAGGTTAAAGTCATTGTGTTCCCTGAGGATACTCATGCAATTGATAGGTAAAGGGGTCCTATGTCTATGAATTTGCATTTTGCAGTATAGCTAGTACTTGAGTTTCATTTCTCTCTTTCACTTTCATATTTTGAATTTACATGTACTTTTTTGCAGACCACAATCTGACTTTGAAAGCTTTTTAAACATTGGAGTCTGGTTTAAGAAGTACTGCAAATAGATGGATTCTATTCATGTCTTAACCGAGACTTTCGACATGCCTTCCTGCTGATATTGTCAGAAGAGCAGAGGGGCATGGTATTTAAGTGGGGAGAAGAGTAGAAGGGACGAGCTCATTATTCATCAAGTTTTGAACTGCGCCAAGATTTCTCGGGTATCATAAAAGGAAAATTTTGAATAGTTCATTGGAAAATGGATGAGATGTTTTTAGAAAATCAAAAACATGCTCTTTTTTATTTAATGACAATGGAAATACATATTTTATACACTTTGGCTAGCGAACACATTTAGTTTCAGCTGACTGGCTAATTTTGTATTTTACCCTAAAGAGAATGAGTAATAATTTGTTTCCTCTAGTTCTTTAACCCCCTGCACCCATTGCCATTTTTTAGATTGAGTTCATAATGATGTTATGTTTGCCTTTGTTACTCGGGAGAAGTTGTAAGCACGTAATCTTTGACTCGTGCAACTTTTAAAATATTTATTTATTTTCATTTTGTAGGATTTCCGTCAACTTTTAGTTTTAATTTTAGAACATAAGTTTAAAAATACAAAAATAGTTTTATAACCTTTTTTAGCTTATTAGTATTTTATAATATTTATAACATTTTTAAAAAAACACCAAAAATATTTTCATTTTATATATAGTTCACTTTAATAATTTATTCTTATTAACTTAGATTAATTATTATATTTTTGTAAGTATTTTTATTTTTTGGTAGTATTTTAATTTTTATTTTAATTCAATGAGAATTGAATTTGGGTTAATTGGGAGCTCATTTTCGGATTTTAGTGGCCTAGCAAGAAAAAGGTTCATTCTTCGTAAAAATTGCACAGGACCCTTATTTGGTTGTCCCTATTTAACCTATATCCATTTTTTTAAAACTTTTAACTTGTACCCACTTTTTAAATAACTTCAACCCCCTTTCTCCTCCTCCTTCTCCTCCTTCGTTTTTTCTTCTTTCTTCTGTTGATGTTGGTGCTGCTATGGAACTTCAGTTCATGGGATGATTGCCATAAATATCTTTATCAGAGCTGAAGTTCGCCAGTTACAAAAACAAAAACTTCAGCTCTAGAACTGAAGTTCGCCAGTTATAAAACAAAAGAGCTGAAGTTCGCCAGTTACAAAAACAAAAACTTCAGCAATTACAAACAAAAGCTTTGCGTTAAGACGTGTACAAATTAAACAAAAACTTCAGCAAATAGATAACAAAACTTCAGCTACTTCAGCTCTAGTTCGCCAGTTACAAAACAAAAACTTCGCCAGTTAAAAACCAAAAACTTCAGCTGTAGAGCTGAAGTTCGTTGTTACAAAAAATAAAAACTTCAGCAATTATAAACAAAAGCTTTGCGTTAAGACGTGCACAATTTAAACAAAAACTTCAGCAAATAGAGAACAAAATTTCAGCTACTATGCTTAAGTTCATCAATTACAAACAAAAACTTCAACACACTTACTACTTCAGGCCCGTCTACTAGAATGCTGAAGTTTTGCGTGATTGCTATTACGCGGCGCCTTCCTGAGATTCTTTGGAAGGGCGACGTAAGGCTAAGCAACCGATGTCAAGGTGGTTGCTGTCCGCCAAGTGAGGTCCCCTCCGCACGCTAGACGAGATTGTCAGTGCCGTGCAGGAAAACCAATGCCAACAATTTGAGAGAACAGTAATGAGAATTGAATAAAAGCTTGATTGTATTAATGAAAGCTTTTACAAAGAAGGCAACACGGTATCGAGGGGGAGAGACACCCGTACAGAGAATTGCTTGCTAGAAAATATTTGATTGCTTGATCCCCCCTAATAATGCTTAAAAAAAATAAACCAACATTACAGGAATAAACAAAAATATGCTAGAGAAACATAAGGAAAGTACATGGAATAAAAACTACTCTAATAATACAGGGAAAAAGGACTTAGTTTTCTACAGGGGTAGAAACAGGTCCGTTGTCAGCTGCTTGTGGCTGGGCTCTCGCGAGGGAAATTGGTGGGGCGACAGAGGCACAGGCGTGGCCAAGACCACGGGGCCATCCGTGGCGCTAGGCGTTGAGAGGCTTGCTGGGACGCCACGGGGCGCGTCCAAGGGCATGGGGCACGGTTGGAAAGCCGCCCATGACATTCTCCCCCACCTGAGTTGGCGACGTCCTCGACGCCCTACTTGCCAAATAATCTTCAATCAGGATCTTGTAGGCTTTGAGGTTTGTTCCCTTCTCCCAAGTGTTCTCCTCTGCATCACGCCCTTGCCATTTTACCAAGAACTCTTGGTGATCCTTCCTGGAGGCATGAATTACCCGGTCATCAAGAATAGCTTCAGCCCGCCTTTTCCCGGTTGAGCCGGGGCCTCGAATACCGGGTATAGTGAGTTGGCTCCGTGCAGGATCCTCCGTGTCTTCCCGGAATGGTTTCAATA
>ML421791.1:28688-41620 GCA_005239525.1 Nicotiana knightiana | reverse complement strand
TGGGGGTCTTCAATGTATGACCCTGAGAATAGCCCTTTGTTCTGTAATAAGTGCAGCATATTATTTGTTATCTGGAAAGACTCGGCTTGTATCTGAGGAACCAGTATCGTTGTGGCCAAATTCTCAGCTGTGGGTTGTGCCCAGTCATATAGGGGAGCCTCTGCCCCTATGTGAGCGACTGGGTCTACCACGTCATCCCCATGATTGTTCCGGTTGTGTGCATCTTCCATGTCTGTTTCAATTTGTTCAATTTGTGGTTGTGGTTTGCTTTTCCGGTTGGTCCGGTTTATGTCCTTGAAAACTTTCTTGGGGTCTGATAAGGGTTCAACTACTTCACCAGTCCTTGATGAGTTTCTAGGCATGCACCTGCAACACGTTAGCAAACGTTAAACTTTCAATATAAAAACGAGAATTTTAAAGAAAATTGACTATATTTCAGAATTTTGTATTTCTTCCAACTCAATTGATAATACCGTTAATTCCCCGGCAACGGCGCCAAAATTTGATCACGCTCAACTATGTCTAATAAAATACTAAACGAGCGTTGCAAATATAATCCGGGGTATTATGCCCAGAGTCGATCCCACAGGGAATTTACGTATCAATCAAGTCTTTAGAATACGCAACTTTTACTCAATCAATTCTCTCAAGACTTTTTAATATAAATTGGTGATGTTTTACTAATTCTACTGACAATAATAATAACTAACAATTACTAACAATGTGTTGTAAACAATTATGATAAAGGTCTAAGGTTATGGTTTCCCCCGTTGGTGAACTTACTTCTCAGATATTTCCTATAACTTGATTAATTATCTCTATCAATCATGAACACTCTATCTACCATAAATCTCTCTCAAGTACTTACGATAATTTACTAGACGCACTCTCTCAATTTACGCTAGCTAGATTGCTTGACAGTTCACTTTAGATTGCATCTGAAGTATCGTTAGCTCTAATCCAACCTCTAAACCCTCGGTTATGACTTTCGTCTATACTCTGGGAGTGGTGTTGTTCAAACAATTACCTAAATATGCACTCTCTCTCAAGTAGATACATACTAAATAGGCACAGCTAATTGATGGCCATTCAATTAGCTACAATAAGAACGTAGTTGAACAAATAGAGATGAACAATCAACCAAACTATATTAATATCACCATAAGTTTGTCCCCCAACGGGTTCCACCAAAACCCTAGATTAAGAAAATTATCTACTCATATTCATAAATATCAAATCTAAAATAACGTGCATAATTGAATTACAGAGTAATGAACTAAGGAGATAAAAATCAGTGTTTTTGCTTTGCTGAGTAGTAATCCACAGGTTTTTATTCACTTTAATGGCTTCCTCTCTTCAAATCCCTCTTCAAGTTGTGTTTCTGGGGTCTATTTATATGTTTTGGATAAACCCTAAACGTGTAGGAGACTTCTATTCCAACCGGAAAACACTTAAACTCTTCAAAAATTCGAATTTAGCCGGAACAGGGGCCTGGCGTTTGGGCTTCGCCTGGATAACGCCAGGCTAAGGCAGGCGTTTGGGCTCTAACGCCTGGCTAACGCCAGGCAGGGTCAGGCGTTTGGGCTCTGGCGCCTGGCTAACTCCAGGCAGGGTCAAGCGTTTGGGCTCAAACGCCCGGCTATAGCCCGGTGCACTCCTCCTCGCCTATTGAGCGTATTTTCGATGTATTTACATCCCTTTAGCTCGACTTCCATCTCCAATTCACCTACACATGAAATAGACTCTATTATGCAGATAAAAAGTGTATTTTTATCATTAACGCACATAAATGTAGGGCATATAACATGTTAAACCATGAATTCTAGCTTCGCATCACTAAGTCACAAGCTTCTACAATCTATGTAGCTCTATACAAAAGTCTGAAGATAAACCAAGAAATTCTCTAGGCGAGGGAGTAGAAGAGGACCCGAGGACCTGCGGACGCAAGAAAAAGTACCTTGAAGTCTCCTGGAATCAGCAGCACGCACTAACCCCGAGGCTGATAGCTCGTACCTGGATCTGCACACGAAAAACATATGCAGGAAAGGCATGAATACACCAAAATGGTACCCAGTAACTGTCAAGCCCAACCTCGGTCGAGTAGTGACGAGGTCAAGTCAAGTCCCTACCGGAGTAAATATAATAAATCAAACCATAAGATATATATATACGTATAAATTTACAGTAAAACGATTAAATAAATTCACAAATTTTAAAGTTATGGGAGCCCTCGGCTCAGAACAAGGTAAACAATATAGGGAATCTCCCGGGATACCGTCCCGTAGTTCCGAATGATTATGCAATACAGGGGGACCTCCCAGAATACGTTTGTAGTCCCAAAAGTAAATATGCAGTGCTGGGGGATCTCCCGTAATACGTATGTATTCCCAAAATAAATATGCAGTGCTGGATGATCTCCCGGAATATGTCCGTAGTCCCAAAATTTGCAGTGTTGGGGGATCTCCTGAAATACGTCTGTAGTCCCAAAGTAAATATGCAGTGCTGGGGATCTCCCGGAATACGTCCGTAGTCCCAAAGTAAATATGCAGCGCAAGATAAAATGACAGGTATGACATCAATTTATACAGTTTAGACTAAACACAGATAATGGGAAATAGGGACCAGACTAAGCATGTCGCACAGAATGTCAAATAGGCAATTAAAACATGTAAGCATGCTTCCCTTATCTAAACTAAGCAATTAAACATAATAGTGTGCAGTTTAATAAGGGAAAAATAGTTTATGACTTAGAAGGAAAACAGGATTTTTGCAATAATAGCCTGTGTATGTAATCGTCACCTCACGTACACGGCGCCCACACATCAATTAATATCAAACATCCTAAAGGAAAGTCCCCAACACAAGGTTAGGCAAGCCACTTACCTCAACCCCTCAACTCAACTCGATATCACGTTCTTGTCACGAGTATCCGACTCCAAATGTCCTAAATCTATTCAAAGAAATTGCATAATGTAAATATAACTACAAGTAACCTATTTAATTAATTAATTAATTCGAAGCTAAAGCGCAAAATTAGGAAAGATTCCCAAAAAGTCTATTGGGCCTCCGAATCGGGTAAAAGTTACCAATCTAGAACACGCATTCACTCACGAGTTCATTCGTCCAAAAATTATCCCATTTCGACGCCTAGAACTCGATCAAAACCCAAAAATTCAATTGGGGATCTTTTCCCCCAATTTCTCACTTTTTCACTCAAATCCCTTGATTAAATGAGGAATATTGCTATAGATTGATGAAATATACACGAATTAGAGTCAAGAATTGTTACCCACTGATTTCCTCTTCAAAAACCTTGCAAAATCGCCCCCCACCGAGCTCTAAACCAAATTTTGTGTTATGAAATTTGAAACCCTCGAAATCCTCTTTTCTGCCCAGCGATCCTCACACCTGCGACCTTTTCTCGCACCTGCGGGTACCTCACCTGCTGTCCAAAACTGCACATCTGCACATTTCATGAAGGCAGCCAGGTTCCGCACCTGTGGGCTCGCTGGTGCGCTCAAACTTGCGCACCCGCGCTCCTTTAACAGCCCCACCATTTTTGCATCTGCGCGTCCCTTCCGCACCTGTGACTCTCGCACCGGCAGCCTCCCTTCTGCAGGTGCGAAACACCAGAACCATCATAGGGACCAGATTTTCCTAAGTCCCATTTCCTTTCGTTAAGTATCCGAAACACACCCGAGGCCCCCGGGACCTCAACCAAACCTACCAAACAATCCTATAATACCCTACGAACTAAGTCAAGTCTTCAAACCACCTCGAACAACTCCAAAATCATGAATTAAGCACGGATTCACGCCTAAGAACTTAGAATTTTCCAAATTTTACAAATGACATTGAACCATATCAAATCTAGTCTATATGACCTCAAATTTTACACACAGGTCACAAATGGCATTACGAATCTACAGTCACTCTCGGAATTCCATTCCGAGCTCGATATCAAAATTTTCACTGTCGGGCGAAATCGCCGAAAATCCAACTTTCGCCAATTCAAGCCTAAATCAACTATAGACCTCCCAAAATATATTACGGAAACGCTCCTAACCCCGGAATCACTCAACGAAGCTAACAGAGTCGAGGGAATTCCATTCTAGATCTGTCTCCACACAGTTCCGACTACGGTCCCAATTCTAAGGCTTAAACTCACTACTAGGGACTAAGTGTCCCAAGACTCTCTGAATACCACAACCAAACACTCCGGCAAATCCCAAAAGCAGTTATTAGGGGAAAACAATTATTAGGGGATCAGGGCTCTAACTCTCAAAACGACCGGCCGAGTCGTTACAATTGTGCACCACACTTATAAGTAGGAGGCTATAGGGCATTTAGGACTATTACTCTTTCTTCTTACTCTAGATCGTGTGGTAGAGCTCAGTTGTAAGAATTCAATTTCCTAAACTCTATCTTATTCGTAATACGATGATGCCTACATCCAGAAAGGCAATTGGTAAGGGATTGAATGCGGTTGTGGACGAGTTGAGTCAGAGGGACTCAATTCTACATGATGCTTATGATAAGTAAATGTGAGGTCTTCAGCAGATCATGTGTATACTGAAAGGTGTAAGCTTCTTGATAAATATCCCTAAGGAAAGAATATCTATCTACTCTTATGGTAAAAAGCAATGAAAGAATCAGAAGGTACAAGTTTCAACAAGTAAAAGAAGCAAGGTGGAGAAGGGTACGAGGTACCTAGTTAGTAGAGATGAACATTATCTACAATTCAGGAAGAGAGATATATGACTTTTGAGTTACCTTCAACAATAACAGAGGTATGTATAATTGGTCACACCCATTTCAGTTATGCCCTATGTGGGCTAACAGGTGTAGTTTAAGAGAAGGACGGATATCAGGATCCGGCTGGGGATAGAGTGACCCAAAATGGTGGATGGATTATTTGTGTTAGTTGACATTTGCGAAGGATATTGCAAATGTGCTAATAGATTTCCTTGTGAGATACCCAGATGTTGCACTCTAAAATAGTACAACTAGATATGAGTACTACAAAGATAGGCACTGGAAGCCTTGAAGGGATAAATATTACATTAGTGTGGCTCCCGTCCCTAGTAGAGAAATTTTTTTAGGAAATTCAAAGATCCAATGGATGGAGCAAAGGGAGCTAAGAGCAAAAGAATGTCTTGTTCGAGTTTTAAGAATAAAGTGATAGACATAGATGTTAGCAGGAAAATAAGAAGAGATTTAATGAAGCATTATGAGTAAGATGTGATACATGGATGACAACGGTAGATCAAAAAGATGACAGTATTACAGAATCTATAGTCAAGTGAAGGAAAATACAAGAGGTGACAGGCCTTGAGGAAAAAAAAGAGTATAGGTCATAAAATCACATCCTCATTTCGAGAAATAAGTTCGTGACTCTAACGTGATTACCAGAAGGAAAAGTTAGACCCCAGAATAATAGAAATCAGTATGGATTGGTGAATAAGATAAACTAAACATGAATTAGGGACTGAGTGGTTTGATAATGGTCGACATCATGAGAATTTCATATTGTGTTCTGGTGATAATAGAATGGACAACAGAAGAAGACTCATGAAAAATTCAGAGAATGGTCATTCAGGAAGATGTTTCCCTAAAGCAAGAAATGTGAGCAAAGTTAAGCTTAAGGTACTATGTGTTCCATCTACACTAAGTGTCACCCTTGTGGGTAAGGGAATTTTTGTTATCCTTGGTACAGAAGGATTGTCGCAAGGCGAGTATAAAAAGACGCCAAAGATGAAGAGGTAAACATCTATAGGTAGATCCTCGTGGATCCAAATCTTTGTACTCCCCTAAAGGGGGGAATATGGAGTGATGTGGCATTAGGTCAAAATTAAGTGGTTCTAGTGACTATGGAATGGTAAAGGAAGAATGCGATAAAAATGAAAAAGGAATGAGATTTCACTTATCCAAATTCTACAGATATGCTACAATTCCAGAATATTATGCAAGCATGACATCAAGGAAAAGAAGTAAGGGTTCCTGGCCGGAATGTTATTGATAGATAAGGAACCAGTGCAAGAGGTAAGTTAGACAAAGAAAATAACCCAAGAAAGATTACACGGAATATTGATATGAGAATGGGCCAGTGAGTAGTTAGCAGTTGATTCAGGAAGAGCCTAGTTATGGCTAGATAGGAGGTTACAGACGAATCAGCAGATCGTGCAAGATAAATGTAGTAAAACCCGATATAGTGAATTCAGCCTCGCAGTAATCTCATTGTAATACTTGAGAAATATTCAGATAGGAGTTGAAGTAGTTAAAGGTACCATATGAGTGTTATGGAGATAGAAGAGAATGCCACTGGGAAGACAATCAAAATATCAGCTCAGAAGAAACCCTACAAGCATAAAGGCGTAGAGGTAAGTAACTATGGATAATTATAGGCGAGGAAGGACATCAAAAAAAATTCGTCGAGTATACGATGTAATAAGCTAGCATCTTTACAAGAGTCAGAAGCTACTCCCTAAGTACTACAATGAAAGACTAGCTGAGGAAATAAGGAAGAAAGCTTCCACCTAAGTTCGCTGACCTAAAGAGGAAATGGCCTTATAACAACAGTCTCACAACAACATTGTATGCACTCCATAAGAAAATGGCACCTATCATGGATAAAGAACGGGAAGTAAAATCAAAAGTAATATTCGAGATCATATGAGTTGCACGAAAAACTCCGTCATGCGTGGGAACTAAGATAAGCTAAGTATGTACGCAACAAGGGGGCAGAAAGACCAGGAAAAGTAATTGCTTACATTTAAAGAAAGCTGAGAAGGAACGAAAAGAATTATTCGATTAATGACCCAGAGTACGTTATGAATGCACTTAAGAGTTCGGATTTTTATACATGCAGCATATATGTTGACAATCATACAGACGTAGAAGACTCCGGTATACTTGGATAGTCCATAGCGTCCATGAAAGGCTAAAGTAATAACTAATACCAGGAGCCGCAGATCGGAAGATAGCTTAAGCCTACATAAAGATTGATACGAAAGAAGAGGAAACTAAAGAGTTACATCAACTAAGTAAATAAGAGTCTGATTATTGGACCCAGAAAATTATAGACCTCGTGATTGAGGACATTGTAGGATTACTCTTAAATATCAGTGGTACAAGAGAGATAGTACAGTAGCCATATTTTATAACGGCTCAACGATAAAGCCAGTTTGAAGAGTACCAGCCTCATAAGAAATCAATATGAAGCTCTCACCTGATTTTGTATGCACCAAAGGTGCAAGTATTATAATAGATCTTCAAGTTATGGATGTGAATTATACCTTTGTGGAAGGGAGGTTAGGAAAAGAATAGAAAAGGTGAGGCAATATTTTAAGGTAAGTAAGATAAAAGTGAACAACGCACGAGATACTCAGGTGCAGAAGATTGTGAATTGTCCATACTTCAGACAAAAGTCTAGAAGCGTTGGGATTCGTAATCCAGGAATGATAGTGGCGTCATTAGTGGCATATCTTCCAGCCTATGGTTTCTAGGTACCGAGAGATCTAGCCAAAAGAGTAAAGAAGAGTTAGAGGCGATGTGATGTCTCACTTGATGTTCCAGAATAACATAAGGAAATCTATGGTGCAAGCAAGTTGAATGGAGGTTGCGAGTAGTATAAATAGAGATGTATAGGTCGCAAGCTAAAGTTTAGTAAAGCGATAAGGTTTTATGACAGGAGTAAGGATAAGAAAGGGCGAGCGAGAAGGTGACAGGAAATGTATAAGTCCTCAGGATTAAGCCCATGAAATTAAGAGAGCTAATAGTTTCTCTAAGTTACAGAAAGCTCAGTATATCCTGAATGAACTCAAAGGAGTCTAAGACTAATAGCATTTAGAAGAGATGGAATGCTGCCCTGCTAGTAGAAAAAGGGTGTAATTATGATAGATAACGGATGACGTTTGGGCCTTCGATTGAGTAATGATTTGAAGAAAAAAAAGGAATTTGATGAGTTGTACAGGATTAGAATAACCCCCAAAGGATGAATCACGTTGAGATGTTATGAAATACGGTTACGGAAGCATGGTATCGCCCCCAGGTGGATCAGTCTAATCATTTCAGATGTTCCCCGATGAGACGTCAACCCTAGTGATTACATTAGGGGTCAAGTTATCAGTAGTAGATTATGGATCAGCGTTAAGGTGAATCGACAATACATGGATAAAGCTCCAACGTATGAGAGGAGATAAGGGTTTCATCCTTAGATGAAAAATAATAAGGAAGCATTGAACGACTTGGATTTATACATCTATGATAAGAAGCGAGAGAGTAACCTGGAATTGGGTAGCAAACCTCGCTAATAAAACCAAGGTAAGAGTTATGGTATAGTATGACCTACCTAGATGCAGTGAGGTCATACGGATGAATAACCTGGTCTATTAAATAAAATATAACAATATTTGTAAGTTCAACAAAATATCGAGCAAAAAACTTTAGTATACCTATAGATGCCCATAAGGATATCTTGGTAAGCTCTGTGTATGTTTACAAAGTGAGGCATAGAGCCTGGCTAAAATCTAGAGGAAAAAGGAAAGAAGAGTCGCATAGGCGCACTTACAAGGTTAGAGTCGTACAGGCTGCATGATAGAAGGTAGAAACAGTTACGAGATTAGAAGGATTCTGACTACAGGTCGTGGGGTGAGAAAGAGGCTTAAAGGGGGGAATGCCCTAGCCTTTGGATATATTCAAAGAACAGTTGCCTAAATGGCAAGAAAAGTGTTAAAGTATTCGCAAGATTTATGGGTTATGAGAATGATAAGTGCATCAGTCAACATTTAAGGACGAATGTTCCAAATGGGGGAATGATGTTGCAGCCCATATTTTTGTACATGAAAGTACGTCATAAGTAAATTGATGGAAGCTCGAAAAATGAGATGTTACATCCCGCATTTTCATACTTTAAAGTTTTGTCATATGTTAATCGATGTAAGTTCGGGAATGAGACTATTTTGATATTATAAGTATTATGATATTTCAAACAAGTGAAAAGTAAATTCGTGAAGGTGAGAAGGTAAGCAAATCGAAGAAAATGAATTTCGTTGAAGTTTAACATTTTGAGATAAAATACGGCACAAGCTACAATACCCCGTATTTATGGACTAGTGTCATACAAGGTATCACATGACCATGATAGCAAGATGTATAGAGTGTGTTAAAAGGGAGTAGTATTATATGTAATTTGAGATAATTCTTAATTATGTGGGTGATTGATTAATTATTGGATTAGTGGGGAATTATTTAGTTAATTAAGGAAAGTGGGTGAATTATTTGGATAAGATTAAGGGCCACCAACGTAGCAGCCCATGAGTTGGATAAAAACTCTTAAATTAGGTTGAAAGGTGGCATAAATTGGACACTGTTTGGCCTAGTCATACTTATCAAGGTGGGGCCCACACCACCAAGACAAAAAGACTTCTCTAAGTCACAAATGTAGATACTTATATCATTTAAGTAGTGGATGAGTTTCAGCAAGAAAATCCCTAAAAGATAGTGATCTAATTCACAAAAAAATGGAGATGCTTACATCAAAATCTCTAAGAATCGGATATTCAACAAAGGAATTAGTATGAAGTTATACTACATAATAGCAACGGGATTTGCAATTCTAAGAGAGCACGGTACAATCTTTCTCAAGAATATCATACGGATTGTTTCCTACTTCAAACCGTCGTCACGTGTTTTCGCACAAGACGTGTGTTAAAGGGATTGTCAAGAGAATCGGCTCAGGTATGTTAAGGATATCGCTTCTTTCTTTTTGGCATGATGCATACGATACAAACGAAACGAGCAAATGCACAATATCCATAAATGACTTTATTCATAGATATACTAGAGATGCTTATGTTCTTGATTCCCCATGTGTCATATTATTCTATCATCTGTTCATGGGTCTCAGAAAATATGTAAATTGATAAATTTTATTTCATGATATTAATCAAAAGCATAATGGTCTTATGACATTCTGAAAGATTTTATTGACATACTTCTTATGCATTGCATTCATTTATACATGTACATTGACCCATGACCAGATAGCATTATATACGCGTATGTATATATGTATATTATATGTATATGGGATATGGAAAAAGGATACGACATTATATACGCACCACCACCTGATCAGCTAGTATACGTTGATGATGTTGCCCACAGTGGCCGAGATAATATGATGGGATACCCTCAAAGGCTTGTTGATGTTATGAACGCATATACCCATGCATGGTATGACATTTATACGTATATGTATGATATTATAATATTAAATGATTCACAAAGCTATTCAGATATACATGTTGAGTCTTTTACTCCATGTTTCTCTCATGTCTATTGTTTACTGATTTGTACTGACGTCCCTTTTGCCTGGGGACGCTGCATTTCATGCCCGCAGATCCCCATAGACAGGTCGAGAGTCCTCCAAGTAGGCTATCAGCTCAGCGGAAGGTGTTGTTGCGCTCCATTTAATTTGGAGTTGCCTATTTGGTTAGTATGCATTGGACACATATTGATTGGTATGTCGAGGCCTTGTCCCGGTCTTATGAAGGTTATGTACTGTTAGAGGCTTGTAGACATATGTCATGTACGTAAAAGATTGTATGGCCTTGTCGGCCTATGTTTAGTATACGAGTGATCATTTCGGTATTATAGACCCGTATGTTTTATGTATAAGTTGGTATTACATGTTTTATTCTAGTCATCTTACGAGAGACTTTATGTCTCATTTACTTTTGATAGCTTGATACGAAAAGATACGTTATGTTGGTATTCGGTTGAGTAAGGTACCGGATGCCCGTCGCAGCCCATCGGTTTGGGTTGTGACACCTTGCATCTCTGTAGTTGCTTATTCTCTCCCAACCAGGAATAATCTTGTTGGCAATCTATGGTGCTTTGTTTTCTTTCACACTAGTTTCTAGTAGTCCAGCTATTTTTATGTGATTTTCTTTAAGATGCTGCTTTAGTTCCTTCTGCTTGTACCTCTTATTTATTCCTCTTATATTCCAGATAATTCAAGTCATTGTCCATGTTGTTTCCCCCTCCTGTATAAGGGGGTTTCTGTCCTTCTCCTCCGTGTCCTCTTTCATGTAGCACTTGATATCCATTCTTTGTTGTAACAACTACATCTAGGCTTGGCCAAATTAGGTTGTTTGTTTGTTGTTCTGGACTCTTACTCCCACTTCTTGTTGGCTTATCAACTTGTTTGCGAAGCTGTGGTACTCCTTTTGGCTTAACCTGCATCCATTCTCCTTCTTTAGTCTCTTTCCCCTTATTGATAGGTTGTTGACCCTTTTGATCTGTGGCAGGAGGTTGTATCAGTTGTCCAGTTGGCCTCCATGTAGGAACTAGTCTTGGTCTCCTTCTCCTTTGCAACTAGTCTACCTTCTCCTTATGTGGAGCTTTGGCACAATCATGTCCTAATTTTAAGCACTTGGCACAGAAAGCAGGCTTCCACTCAAATTGAATATCCTGCTGAAATTTCCTGCCAGAGGGATCATTCATTGTTATTTCATAAGTTTCTCCTTTGTGACATTTACTTCAATGAGGATTCTAGCATAAGAGACCTTAGTCTGCTTGGTGGTGCATCCATCAGCAAATGAAGGGTTGCCTAGTGTGCTAGCCATCCTGCTCAATGAGTTACTCCCCAGCAATTCATAAGGAGCTTAATGAACTTGACCCACAGAGGAATTTCTTTCAGGAACTCAACTTTAAAGTCAAAATCAGGAGTCCATTGTTTGAGAATAATTGGTCTACTGCTTATGGTGTATGGCCCTCCATATAGAATGTCTTGCAGATCCTCAATACTCTGAAATCTAACAATATTATAACCCTCTTCATGTAGATAAATTCAGGTTCTAAAACAACATTCCAATATTGAGCAATATATCTACATATATAGTTATAGCCCAGCTTTTCCCCAATCACATTCACAATGAGTGATTTTCTCCATTTTTCAGTTTCATTTTCAACCTCTGTTTTATCTAGGTTAACCACAAATTGGCCATCCACAATTTCAGGTGGGATACAGGTTAGGTTCATACCATGTTCAATTGTTCGATTGCCAGGAAATAAGGTTGTCCATGGAGCTTCAGGTATAGCTTCCGGCGCCGGAGTAGGTGGGTCAGCTTTCTGTTTGCCTTTGTCCAATGGAATCTTTGGTCTGTTCTGCATTTCTTCCATTGCACTCGTTGCCCTAGCTTTCCCATTTGATTGAGTGGTGCTCTTAGCTGAATTTGGTACCTCAATCAGTTGATTTGGGCTCAAATTAAGCCTCTTTGATGCCGTTATTTTTGCATCCTGCTGACCCAAATCGAGTGACCTAGTTGGAGGGTTCCCAGTTGGGGTCACTAACTTTTGTGTACTTCCTTGCTCAAGTGTTTATGCAATCACATTTGCACTAATGGAGCTTCCTACGATAACAGGTGGTTGATTTTTGAATGGTCTTCCTCTCTTCTTAGCCATGGCATCCACAGTCGGTGCATGTTAGCATAACCTACGCCGAGAGTAAAGCTAGAGAGTTCGTTTATGATGCTTAGAAAGAAAGAACCTTATTTATTTGGGTTATTAATTTTTATATGTGTTTGACTAGTTTTTGTAAGTTCAAACTTATTTGGAACAATTCAGTAAGATTCCCTTTTTATTAATAGAAAATGGGGTTTTACTGTGACATGTGATGTTAAATGTGTGGCATTTATTTTTTGACTCAAAACAAAAATAACTTTGGTAGGATGCTTCTATAAGTTGGGTGACTTATGGAAACTCTAATTTTCTTAAAAATAGAAGAATTTCCTGAAGAAAAAAAAAAAGAAATACAAGTGGCTGTCACATGTTAAAGTAATGATACTATAAAAAAATTTACATTCTAACATATATCACTTAAATCCTTGGTAACCCCCCCCCCCCCCCCCCCCCCCCCCCCCAACACC
>ML421791.1:0-28180 GCA_005239525.1 Nicotiana knightiana | reverse complement strand
CCCCCCCCCCCCCCTCCCTCCCCCACAAAAGGGCCAAGATCATGGTTTAGTAGGGTTTCTAAAAGTATGGTGTAGATGTGATCATATTCACATATTTCCATTTCTCGCAACATCGCTCAGTGTCAACTTAACACCCCAAATTAAACTACTTTACAGGTAATGCCATAACCTACCATTGAATAATTATCATCCTTAAGTGGACTTCATTCATTTCTAAGTTACCCTCTACTGTTTGGTCATACAATACCAAATTATCAATTGCATATATGACCCTTTACCTAACCTATGGAGAGAACCATAACCAAATATTATTTTTTTTTGGTTTGGAGGGGTTGTAATTGTACTCCTTTCGTTTCAGTTTAAGCAGAAGTATTTATTTTTTGATCCATTTTAAAAAGCATAGCAATTCTTTTAAATTTGAAAATCATTTAATTTAAACTTCATTCTTAATGATAAGCTTTTATTTTCATGCAAATATTATAGCATATGATAAGTTTCAAAAATGTTATAGTCACACAAATATTATGATATAAAATTATAAATTTCAAAGTGTTTCTTTCTATCGTAAATTATGCGAGGAAAATTATGCCACATAAGTTGAAACAAAAAAAGTAGAATTTTACGTGATTTTGTAATGGGATTTTGCATGCGATTTTGTAGTGCGATTTAAATTTTTTTATACCATCAAGTTACATTAAAGATAACTACAAATAACATTTATAAACAATGAATTAATAACCTAGAAAAATAAAACAGATCTTAAAATTTAGTTATATATAAAAATCCAAGTCGTGAATAATTGCTCCTCAAAGGAAGCAAGCCAATTAGTTAGAAGGTTAGTTGAAACACCGAGGTCATTTTGGTACTTACACACACCTAGCTCGGTGCATAAAATGATGTTGCCTCAGCATGCTTTGATGCCACAACCAAATTCTTGAGAAAACTCATTCAACTTCACTTTAATCTCAACTTTTCAAATGGCTGAGAAAAGCAAAGTTCTGATCATTGGAGGAACTGGATATATTGGAAAATTTGTAGTAGAAGCAAGTGCAAAATCTGGACACCCCACCTTTGCTTTGGTTAGAGAGAGCACAGTTTCTGACCCTGTTAAGGGTAAAATTGTTGACAATTTCAAGAATTTGGGTGTCACTATTCTTCATGTATGTATATATAATGCATTAATTCTTTCCTTTTATGCAAACCAAAATGAGGATAAAGAATTGAAATCAAATTTTAAAGGTTTGCGTATACCCCACCCTCCTCAGACTCCACTTGTAGGATCACACTGGAATTGTTGTTATTTGTTGTAAGATGAGGAAAAATAATTGAAATTAAAATTTTACATGCAAGTAATACTAGTAAATTTCTTGTTTTGAACAGGGTGATTTGTATGATCATGAGAGTTTGATGAAGGCTATAAAGCAAGTGGACGTGGTAATATCAACAATGGGGATGATGCAATTGGCTGATCAAGTTAAGGTCATTGCTGCTATCAAAGAAGCTGGCAATATTAAGGTAAATTGTTCTTATTTTTTCAATATTTTAGGATACATTTAGCATAAGTACTCTGTCATTTCTATCTGTTAATAATGCTCATTCATAGTACTTTGATACACACAAAAAAAAGGGCAGCCGCTATAGCGCGGGGAGGCTGTTTCCACGTCTCGCTCCTACGGCCGCAACTTTACCGGTTACGCCTAGCCAACTTTACCAGTACTTTGATACAATTAGCCTGAATAACATTTGAACGAACATAAGAAAAGAAGTAATGTAGGTCAAAGGATAATAATGGAATCTTGATAACTACAGTAGTATTTGATAAAATTGTTAATTTTTTAGATCGCATTTGATTTAGACTTGATCAACATGTGCTATCACATGAAACCTCAAATTAAGGGTGTTAGCCTCCTTGAATTAACACATCAAACGAGTTAATTTCCTAAAATGGTCCGAATTTTCAGTCTGATTTTTCAGGCAACACCAGTTTACATAATGGTTATGGAAATAAATTACCTTACACTTAAATTTTTCAGAGATTCTTGCCTTCGGAGTTTGGTATGGATGTTGATAAGACCAATGCTGTGGAACCAGCAAAGTCTGCATTTGCTGTGAAATCTCAAATCCGCAGAGCTATTGAAGCTGAAGGAATTCCTTATACTTATGTCTCATGTAACTGTTTTGCTGGTTACTTCTTACCAACTATGGTTCAGCCTGGAGCAACTGCTCCCCCTAGAGACAAAGTCATCATTCCCGGGGATGGAAATGTTAAGGGTACGCGCAAAAAAGTTCTTACCCCCGCGACACCAGTTTTGGTTTGCGACTCCATTGATTTTAAATGTCTCGTTTTTGTATACTGTTTGTTTGTTTGCAGCTGTATTCAATGAAGAACATGACATTGGCACCTATACTATTAAAGCTGTTGATGATCCGAGAACGTTGAACAAGACCCTCTACATTAAGCCTCCCAAAAACATGTTATCGTTTAATGAGCTAGTGGCTGTGTGGGAGAAAATGATTGGAAAAACATTGGAGAGGATCTACATTCCGGAGGAGCAAATTCTCAAAGATATTGAAAGTTAGTTATCTTTATCATCCCTCTTTAATCAAGATTGTTCTTTCAATTTAGCATTGGTAATCCTGATGTTGTGTATATTGTATACTGTTGCAGCATCTCCAATGCCATTGCCTGTTATACTAGCAATCAACCACGCAACATTCGTGAAGGGCGATCAAACTAATTTTAAGATCGAGCCATCATTTGGGGTTGAGGCCTCAGAACTTTATCCAGATGTCAAGTACACTACTGTGGAGGAGTACCTTGGTCACTTTGTGTAAATTTTACACGTTTGGTGTCTCCGATCACTCGAATAAATTGTTACACGATGAGTGTTAATTGTCAATCATTTTGTCTGGAATTGTGAGTGTTTGTAACCTCCGTGATCGGAGACTTAGTGAATGCTCTGTTTTAAGTTTATATCTGTTTTCAATATCATCCATATTGAGTATATTATGATACTACAGATAATGGAAAACATTGGTGTATTTTTGCTTTTGCGTTATTGTCTACCCTCTTGTAACAGATTTTAAGCTGGACTTTAAGCTATCATTATTGAGCATTAAGTTTTCGAATGTATGGAACATAATCAACGGGTAGTTTTGCCCTAATATCCAGAGTCGGAGCCAAGATTTGAAGTTTATGAGTTCTAAATTTGCCACGGACCTATATCTCGTTTTAATTACTGGGTTCGCAATTAAATATTTTATAGATATTTAAAGAATATCCTAGTACAAATATAATGTTTAAGCAAAAGTGACTGAGTTCGGCCAAACCCGCACCTCATAAGCTAGCTCCGTCTCTGCTAAAATCTAAAGAATTCAAACTAACACATCAACTTTCAATTCCCCTCATTCATAGAATTCAACATTTACGATATAGTCTCTATTTTGTTTGCTGACTCTTCATTCAAAATGACTTGAACCTATGTAATTAGTATTGCGATCAAAGGGCTGAATAAGGGAATGAGTGAATACATAGGGATTGGAAAATGTTGTCAATTTGGTATGATGAAATAATGAGGTCTTACCCTACCATTATCATGCTTTAGTCATACTCCAGGAAGTTGTTCTTCTCATGTAAACCCTCCGACTAGGGATGTAAATAGGCGGATTGGGTCGATTTTAGGCGGATAAAAATGGGTTGAGTCAATAAATGGGGAGTTTTTGGGCGCCTCCAAAAATTACTTGGGCTGAGATAGGTTGAGTCAAGATGACCTAAAATTTAGGTCATAGCCCAAGCTATCCAACTCTTATCAAGCTTTACTTAATATGTATTGTTTTCTTATGAATTGTATAATTATTAAATAAGACTTTTTTTCTTTTGTTATGGTCATATATAACATATCAAACAAAAAAAATTGTTTCTATGATATTTTGAGCAAAGTGACTCATGGATCAATTTGGGCTAAAAATCAACCCTACTTTAAATGAGTTGAGCCAAGATGATCTGAATTCAGTAAATGAGCAAATCAATAACCAGCCCAACCTTGAGCGGGTTGGACGGGTCATTTGGGCTTGAACCAAATTTGACAACCCTAGCTCCAACTTTAGGTGCAACCGTGTATGCTTCATTCTAGACTGGATCATGATCCTTTTATTAGCTTGTTTGACCAAGCTTCATTTGAGGTAAAAACACTTTTTTTTTGTCAAAAGTGTTTTTTTCTAAAATTAAGGTGTTTGGCCAAACTTTTGAAAGGAAAAAAGTGTTTTTGAGGAGAAACAGAAGCAGTTTTGGAGAAGCAAAAAAAAAGTAATTCTCTCCAAAAGCACTTTTGAGAAAAATACACGTAGAAATAGTTTTTTAAAGCTTGGTTAAACATTAATTGCTGCTTAGAAGTGATTTTTAAATTAATTAGTCAAATACAAAATATTTCTCACCAAAAATATTTTTAAGAAAAATATTTTTTCAGAAAAAGCACCTCTCAAAATAAGTTGATTTTTATTCTATATAATTAGAGTAATTTGTCATGTGAGGGTGACAAGACTTTTCAGCTGCAACAGTGTAGGATGATTAGACATGAAGTAAACTTGAAGATAAATAAAGAAGTCACAAAATAAAGGAAAATAGGATCAAGAATATTTAGCTAAAAGTAAAACCAGCCAAAAGTACTTTCAGACATGGAGTCCTTTTAGACAAACTTCTTCCACGTTGTCTTTGTTAATTATTCTGCTGCCTCAACGACTAAAACCTTTAATTTCTTTTTACTCAAAGTTCATCAATCCCCATTGCCATTATTGTTATATCGTAAAGGAAAATTAAATGGAAAAAGAGGGAGAAATAACTAATTTATGTACTTTAATTAATGGAATTGTTTCTGTAGCTGTACCTTCTTTAGATATATATATTTACAAATCATAGTGTCCACTCTAACCCTACCCCATCTCAATATCAAAGTGAAGCTGCCTTAACAATTTGGAAAATGACACTAAATTTCTTCAACCCGAAAAGGAGTCGTCACTGACAACATGCTCCAAAAATATCGCCGCACCGGTGTTAAATCATTCGAACATACATTACTTTTGAAGAATCAGACACAGATGTGAAAGACATATTTTAAGACCCGAACAACATAACTTATAAATACTAACTCTCCCATAACCTCCCTCATCCATGTATCGGGGCCGAAAATGGCCCCGGCACGAGTGCTAATGGTGGCATCGACTCTTTTAGTGGCGGTACCGCCGCGACTAGCGCCCTCCTTGGCAACAACTCGATCACTTTACCATCCTTTATTCTCTCCTTTAAATCACCTGCAGAAGAGAGATTAATAACTCCAAACTTTATAAGACCAATAGCTAGGAAGTGATGAAACATTTTAATAATATCCTTACTTGTGTGTTTGATAACAGAAAACTCCCCATTGGCTTTAGCAGAAGCTGACAAACGGACAAGAACAGGGGTAACAATGGTGAGAACAGCCCAAAAGAATAAAATCAAAATAAAAGTTCTCCCACTCATTTGATAGAGAATTTTCAGAAAGACACTAAAATGAAGAATTTTATATATGTAGTAGCAAAACTATATATATATATATATAGTTTTGCTACTACATATATAAAATTCTTCATTTTAGTGTCTTTCTGAAAATTCTCTATCAAATGAGTGGGAGAACTTTTATTTTGATTTTATTCTTTTGGGCTGTTCTCACCATTGTTACCCCTGTTCTTGTCCGTTTGTCAGCTTCTGCTAAAGCCAATGGGGAGTTTTCTGTTATCAAACACACANTATATATATATATATATATATATATATATATATATATATAGTTAGGTACTACAAGAAGACCTTTAATTACTTAGCTGGCCATGTTTTAGGATCAATTGCATTGATGATACTAAAGTATACCAAACTACTACGAATAATGCCCAATTGGACGTGTATGATTTGTAATTTTGTATACACAAAACCCCATTTGGAATAAAAGTCAGATACTAATTACTATGATAATAATCTTGTTAATTTCTGTGATTCGGTTGTTAGGAAGTTGTTACACCGTACCACATGTGTGTTTTATGATTAATAGCATGTTTGGCCAAGCTTCTAAAATCTACTTATTTTAAGAAGTGTTTTTAAAAAAAGTATAAAAATCGGTTTGAAGTTTGACTAATTAATTTGGAAAAAAACACTTTTAGCAATAATTAGTGTTTGACCAAACTTTTAAAAACTGCTTCTAAGTATATTTTTTTCAAAAATATTTCTCAGAAAAATGCTTTTGAAGAGAAACTATATTTTTCTGCTTCTCAAAAACTGCTTCTCATTCTCCTCAAAAATACTTTTTTCCATTTAAAAGCTTTGGTCAAATATCTTAATTTTTGAAAAGTGCTTTGGGCCCAAAGCTTGGCCAAACAAACGGGCTCTTTTGCATCCGTACCCATTTTTTGTGTCACGTTTTAACTTATACCCGCTTTGTAAAAAAAATTACATCCGTACTCGTTTTTGCGCATAACTTCAGCATGCGGGACTGAAGTAGCAAAGGCAATCACGCAAAACTTCAGCATTCTAGTAGACATGCCTGAAGTGGCTTGCGAACTTCAGCTCTAGTAAATGGGGAACTTCAGAGCTGAAGTTTTTGTCTTTGTAAACGGGGAACTTCAGCATACAGGGCTGAAGTTCCCCAGTTATAAAGACAAAAACTTCAGCATACGAGGTTGAAGTTCCCCCAGTTACACTGGAGAACTTCAGCATACGGGGCTGAAGTTTCCCAGTTTACAAAGAAAAAACTTCCTAGAGCTGAAGTTTTGTCTTTGTAACTAGGGAACTTCAGCCCCGTATGCTGAAATTGTTGTCTTTATAACTGGCGAACTTCAGCTTAACTGGTGAACTTCAGCTCAACGAGGAAAAGGGGAGCTAAAGTTATTTAAAAAGTGGGTACAAGTTAAAAAATTTTAAAAAAGCGAGCATAGATTAAATGGGGGCGACCAAATAGAGTACCCCGCACAATTTTATCTATAAATATTCACATGGCATATCATATCCTACTCATACAGCCCAGTTTATCTCATTTAGCCCAAAATCATCTTATCTTCGAAATTTCCACTTTAAATTAGGCACATACTTTGTTTTAGTTAAGAGGTAATGAGAATTGAATAGACAACTTTGACACGATAGCACAGGGTGTAGTGGACTTCTATATGCGCCTCCAAGAAGCAATTTCTTCTCAAGAGCAAATAGAAAAGGTAATTCGGTGCACAAATTATTTTGTGAATAATTTTGAGAATGGCCGGATCACATAAAGTCGATTGTATGTTGTCCTACCTAACATTTTTGTAATAGACTATTTTTAAACCCATGGCTTAGCTTCCTTGTATGGTGACAACTCTTATTATTGTGCCTAGCTCTTTTTGTGCAAGAACAAATATATACAGGTGAATATTAAATGATTGGGTTCTATTTATTGACTGTAGTGGCTAGACTTATCTATTGGGATACCGAAAGTGGTTATATAGTGGTGTTTTGATGCATATGAGGTCGTGTAGATATTTATTGATATAAGTGTCCCAACAAATGATTTAGGTTTTTTTGAATTTTGCTTCTCTTTGTTCGTATTTAAGATTTACAAAAGGAAAGTAATAGATTTGAGAGAGATTTTATCATTACAAACTTCCATTATATTGCCATGAACCAAACAAGATAACTCAATAACATAAAAGCTTAAGAACATTAATGGGACCAAATATACGTTTAAAATAAGGGCATATTTGAAATAAGTATTGGACATTAAAGCATGTATGTGCCAAAGTATTCACGACCAACAAATCCGTCATATTTGGACCCTTTTTCATTTAAAAAAAAAAAANACAGCAACAAATCCGTCATATTTGGACCCTTTTTCATTTAAAAAAAAAAAAAAGAAGAAAATTTTACTTTCCATAGCAAAGGTATACACCCTATTTATTATAAATCAAAATCTTCTTAAAATATTTTTTATAGCTACCTTTTATATTTTATAGCAAAATAAGTATTTATGGTGTTTACTACCAACTATTTATGTTTTTCCTCTCTCTTAGACAATTGGACATACCTATTTTTAACGTGATTGTCAGTTTTGACACTCAAGCGACCCGCCCTGCTAAAGAAGATCGATGCAAAGGTTAGATTTCACCACCTCTATCTACCCAACTAGTACTATTTGATCTAAAAAAATCCAACATATTCATGAATACATGCGCATACAGCTGGACTGTGCTGGTTTTAGGCGCTTTTTATTGCTGTATTCATGAATACAGCAACGCGAATACATGTGAATACATGCGCGTACAACTGGACTGCCCTGATTTTAGGCATTTTTTGCTGTTGTATTCATGAATACATGACGCGAATATATGTGAATATGTGCGCGTACATCTGGACTGTCTTGATTTTAGGCGATTTTTACTGATGTATTCATGAATACAACATCGCGAATACATGCACGTACAACTAGCCAGCCTTGATTTTAGGCGTTTTTTACTGTTGTATTCACGAATACATGGCGCGAATACATGTGCGTACAACTGGACCGCCCTAGTTTTAGGCGTTTTTTGTTGTTGTATTCATGAATACATGACACGAATATATGTGAATACATGCTCATAAAGCTGGACTACCCTGATCTTTAGGTTGTATTCATGAATACAACAATGCGAGTACAGTGAATACACTACTGTAACAACTAAATAATAGCTATAAAAAATAATTATGATAGCAATAAAAAGTTAATAGGCATCAAATAACAGTGGTTTCTGAAATTACCTAAAATAAAAGTCAATCAAAAGAAAAAGGGAAAAGCCGCATTGCCAAATATGCCCTTTGGAGGCCCAAGGCAAATTGGTACCCTTCATTCTGCCCTACCAATACTTGCTGAATCCGTCATTTCTCACTCTCTCTTGTGTAGGCTGTAGCTAAGCCACAACACAAACAGCTTGACTGCATAACCCACTGATCAAAAAGAGGGCAAAACGAAGAAGAAGGAGAGTCGAAGGTCAAAATGGGAACCCTTGGGAAAGCAATTTACTCCCTGGGAGCCATCGTTCGAGCGACCGGCCAAGCCCTTGATCGCGTCGGCAATCGACTTCAAGGCAGCTCCTACTTAGAAGAACACCGTAATTATCCCTTCTTCTTAACCCTAGATCTCATTTCTCCAGAACGCTCCGTTACCGATGTTTTTATTTTCATATCGTGTTACTACATCATCTAGTTTGTTTATGTTAATTGCATTTCATCCACTTGCTCTCAATCTAAAAAATGGTTAACACATCTGGCTTTCGGAGTGGAGACATTTAGGAAATTGCTCATAATTTTAATAAAATTTTCATATTCAAATATTATATTAGCAATCAAACAGAAAAAAAAAAAAGACTATAAATCTCAACCTTTTAGATGAAAATAAAATCTAGTCAAAGAATATTGTTTGGCTCCTCATATAGTGCAAGTAATCATCTTCTTGAGACAGTTTGAATCCCTATCGGAGTTGCTATGGAAAAAGAATTAGAATAGGGCGGAAAAGCCTTTTGGAATGGGTTTTATAATGGAAGTTCTAATGTGTATTTGAATGTTATATTCAGTAGTTTTATTTAACGGATGATATGCGCAAACAAAGAACAAGTGGACGAAAGATGTAATATGTAAGAATGCAGGTGTAATGAGCTGTAAATGTTTGAGATGTTGCAGACTATATGATAGCAAAAGTACTTTCAAGATATTTGAAGCATAAGTGGTGCTATCTATTGTCAATCAAACCTGTTTTGCGGGTAGAACTACTTTCTTAGAACCTGTTTGTTCAGAGACATTGGCTCACCCTATTCTAGCTCCATATTAAAGCTGATTTTCGAGGACTACTGGTGCTTACAAGAAATAGACTTTACGCAATTTATATCTCACCAAAGATTAATCTGATTCAAATATTTGTGCCTAAAAATGGAGGAAGGATCGAAGTTGGTTTCAGAAGGACCTAAAGTGGAGATTTTAGTGCCCGTTCTTGCTAGCCTCCATTATGACTTGAGAGCTTGATTGCTATCCTAGTTGCTATTTTCCCCCTTTTAGCACACATAATATGCCTACTACGGATTTGTAACATGAAAATTTTTCCATTTCATTGTCACTAAGTAGTAGTCCACGACAACCCCTATGCATCTCTATCTCCTTTTTCTCTTATAGCCTGTTTGGCCAAGTTTCTCAAGAGGCCAAAAGTGTTTTTTTTTCCTAACTTGAGGTGTTTGGCCAAGCTTTTTTGAGTAAAAAAAGTGCTTTTGGGAAGAAGCAGAAACTACTTCTGAGAAGCTGAAAAAAGTACCTCTTCCCAGAAGCAGAAGCAGTTTTGATTTTTCTTCTTACCAAGAATACCCTTAACAAAATATAGTATATACCAAAATAACCGTTAAACCTAATACTTAGGATATTAATGTATAAATATTTCTTATTATTTTTAGGATAACTTTCTAATATATAGTGACTTTGGGGGTGAATGATTTTATATTTGTTGAATAATTTTTAATATATTTAACTTATATTAAAAGAATTAAGTACTTTTAAATTTTATTTTCATATTTTACTTAAATAAAATAAAAAGATTTAATTATTGTCGGTAATAACAAAATTTTGAGATTATTTATTTACTTATAATACTAACTATTAAGTAAATCTTTTCATGTTCTTATTCGTCATCTGATACTTAAAAGTACTTTATGAAAAGCTTGGCCAAACACAAATTATCGCTCAAAAGTGCTTTTCAGAGTGATTTGCCAAACACAACCTGCTTCTCTCCAAAAGTACTTTTTTTAAAAGCACTTTTGAAAAAAGCACTTCTCAAAATAAGTTGATTTCTCCAGCTTGGCCAAACAGGCTATTAGTCTTACAGTAGTTTAAAGCCTTTATTCTTGGCAAAATAAATACTTTACCCATATTGTCCCCAAATCCTTCTTACGCAAATACGAGAATAATATTACAAACCAAAACGTTTAAAGGCGTGTCAATTACACACCACTTAAGTGTTTGACCACATCTGCTTAAGGATTGTTGTCACACGTGCCAATCAACAAGTGTCATAAATCGAGAATAAAAAAAAAAAAAAAGAAAAATTGGAAAAAGAACCTCTGCCCCACCCCCACCCCACCCCCACTCCTCATCTTCCCAAAGAAAAAAAATACAGAAAAGAAAAACCTCGTCCCCTCCTCATCTTCCCAACTCCATCATCTTCTCCACCTCCACCATACTACCACCAACCCTTCCACCACAAGCACCTTCTTTCCTAACTATAGATTCAACTCTTTGTCGATTTTAAACAAGTTTGAATAATATTCATCACAAATCCTTATACAAATTTCAAATTCAAGCTCAAACCCAAAGTTTCAAACTTGTTAATGGTATTTTTTGAATTTTATCAAAATTAATCACCAAATTTTCAACATATCTTTAGTAAATTTTTACTCAACAATAATCACGAATTCAAACTAATTTTCTAGGTCATGAAACACCAAAATCAACAAGACCCGATTAAATTATCAAGTTTTTTCAAAAGGTCAACTATGGTGATTTTTACAAGACCCAATAGCTCCTCTTTTCTTCTTCTTTTTCTTTTTTTCCCCTAAGTCATGGGGGTTGGAGAGGCGAAACATGAGGGGTAGACAAAATTAGGATGGGGTTGGGGAAGAAGACGAAACGGAGGGGGGGGGGGACGCTGNGGGGAAGAAGACATGGGTTATATTTTTTTTCTTTTATTTAAAAGGAAATAGTTAAAGAAAGGGCAAAACTGAAAAAAACTTAACTTCAGATGAATTTTTAGTTTTTATGCGTAATGCACGCGTGTGGCACGTGGCAAAAGAGGTGTGTAATTGACACACTTTTAAAAGTTTTGGTATGTAGTACTATGCCCGTGTTTAACAAGTGTGTAAGAGGGATTTGAGTACAAGGTCGATGGGTAAAGTATGTATTTTGCCTTTATTCTTTAACCTAGTTATATCTGAAGGGGCCAAAAGACATATCGTTTCATCTTCATCTTCTATATCTCCCAAGCTTGTTTCATAAAAATAAAATACAAATCTTCCAAGCTGGTTTCCCCCCAAAACAAAAAAAAAGAAGAATTGCTGTAGATTCAGAGAAAAGCAGTTCTTTTTATCTGGTTTAACATTTGATGATAGTCCTATATATCACACCAGAAGCTAAAATTTTGTGATAATAAATGAGCGCACATAGAAGCCAATTTAGCTAATGCAGCATGAAACTGGATTTGAATTTTGTAATGAAGATTGAAGATAGACTAACTGATACGTCATGTTGGCTAAATGGTCAACCTCTCACCAATCATATGCCTGCCAGAGAAGTATCTTGGTACTTCTTGTTCGTCAGATGCTCTAAACAGATCAACCTTTAGACTGCTGAATTTTGTTGAGTGCTGAACTGCTGAAGTGCTTCAGTTACACCCCACTCGTCCTTCATGCAACAAGTTTGCATACCTTTTCAAACCCCCTTCCACTCCTCCTTATTGAAAAAAGAAAAAAGAGGATCCATGATTAGCCTTTTGGTATTTAAACTCCTTTTGAATGGTTAAATTGTGGTGTTATGTTTGGTTATTTACGCTTTCTATGTTTCAGTGTCTAGGCATCGGACTCTTATGAACATATTTGATAAAGCTCCGGTGGTGGATAAGGATGTATTTGTGGCTCCAGGTGCCTCGGTCATCGGAGACGTACACGTGGGGCGGAATTCATCTATTTGGTATGGATGCGTGCTAAGAGGTAGGTTATCCCAACATTGTTCTTGTTGGATGGTGCATTTGAGTGTTACATGATAGTTAACATCCTTTTGATTCTTTTTGTTGGCTTTTATTTTGCGGGGGTGGGGTTTTTTTGGGAATAACGTAACAGCCTCTTGATTTTTAGTCATGTTTTCATGGCTCCCCTCTGTTATAAGCATGAAAATCTTGAAGTTGGTTATGCCTGTTAATTAGATAAAGTAACAGCCTCTTGATTCTTTAGTCATTTATCCACGACTCCCCTCTCTTATATGCATGAAAATCTTGTAGTTGGTTATGCCTCTTATCTATTAGAAATTTAGAGTTGTGCATTACTCTATGAATTGTCTAGATCTTAGTTTAAGGCAAACTTTTGAAAATTGATCAACAAATCAATGCTCATAACTATATTAGGGGTTTGTTATAACAGTTTCACTCCAGAGTCACCAGTGGAACCTAGTATTTTCTGTGGATGAGCATACCCTGGTGGTATTCCATATCCCAAAAAAAAAGAGGAGTATATCCTGCTGGTATTTCTTTTTGTTTGTCTTTGGTCCAAGATGCAAGCTGAGATGGTTCTAACAATTCTAACCCCGCACGCTAGAATTTGGTAAAAAGCCCTTTTTGCTGGAATCTTAAATTATTTATTTGGAGTACATCTCTTCTCCTCCTTCTCGTTCTCCTCAATATATTGTTTCTGTAAATTCTACAAGTCAATTCAGATAGTAAAAGGAACTATGAATAATGTATGAAGTAGCAGTTATATATTTTCATTTCAACTTGCACGGAAGGACCCCAAAAGCCTGTCTTACACGTATATGTAGAGTGTGTTCTCTGACCATGTAAACGATCAGCAGAAAGTGAGGTGTGTAAGGGGTGTTCACGTCCCAAACCACATCCCTTTTGTTTTTTGCTTTTTTTCCTTTCCCGTGGATGACCAATTGAGAGAAACGACTTCTGATTTTCAGACAACTTAGGCTGGAACACGTTATGAGAACCATCATTTGATGCAGCTTTGATGTTGAAATCCTGTAGATCATTTCCAAGACTTAATGATAATCCCAACAACTTCAGCATCATTTTGTGTACAGTGATATAAGTTGGCAAGAAATTATCCTTCTTTGCTTGCTATATTATCAGTTTTCAAATTTTTATGTGCCTTTTCTGTTTACAGGTGACGTTAACAGCATCAGTGTTGGATCTGGTACCAATATACAAGACAACTCCCTTGTTCATGTGGCCAAATCAAATATAAGTCAAAAGGTGCTACCCACCATTATAGGGAACAATGTCACTGTTGGTAAGCATTCAAGTCGACCTTAGCATCAGTTGTCTTGGTTTTATGGATAGTGACTTAAACTATCTGTAGGTCATAGTGCTGTTGTACATGGCTGCACCATTGAGGATGAGGCCTTCATTGGGATGGGAGCGACACTGCTTGATGGTGTCCATGTAGAGAAACATGCCATGGTTGCTGCAGGAGCCCTTGTGAGACAGAACACTAGGATCCCCTCTGGAGAGGTATGGTATCCGCTTGTCCCCTCATCACCAGTGATCACCTTACAGTAAGTTCACTGTCTAAAAGAGATGGTTAAGGCATTGCTGAAATGCCTTGGGTGGTTGAATTTCCACTAAGGTGTTCTACTCACTCCTTGAGGCATACACCTACATCTGCTGCTACTTGATAGCAATAACACCTCACCTTTTAAATCACTTATATGGACTACGGAGTTTCTCTTTCTTTTGTGGGATTCACTCTCTGTCCACCTATGTCAGATAGATGAGAGAAGCAAAAATATGGGAAACATGATTAGATCTTGTCTTTAATTAGATGGCAATACGATATTATCATATACGACCTTGCCCTTAGACTTCAAATTTCCTAGATTATTACTGCTGCGCAGCAAAAGTTTGATTGCCTGCATTATTGCACAATCTGCTTTCTATGCCATTCTGAGATTTGCCTGCTATGCTATTCTGATTAGGTCAGATGCAACAGTGTTGCTTATATGTTTGCAATGTCATAAGTAATTTGAATATGAGATGGGAACTTTGATAGTATGCCAATTGCCCAACTTATTTGGCTTACTTTACTGGTCCACATTTTCCTATAAATTTGACTTTATCCGAATGTCTTAACTTTGTATTATGATTGGTGTGCAAGTGGGGTTTAGGACTGTTCAATGATTCATAAGTCTTGCCATTTGTACTCCTTATTCCATTCTGAATAGTTATGGTGATGAGTTGGATTCAACATTCAGTGTAAAGCCACATTATGATTGGCTTCTTCTGCAAATAAGTATACGGAAAAGGTCCAAAAATATCTTTGTACTATGGGAAATAGAGCAATAATACCCCTCGTTAATAGTAGGGCTCAAAAATGCCATTGCCGTGATTGAGTTGGCCCAAAAATGCCACTCGTCACTAACAGACTAAGATTTGACTTAATTAAGCCTTTGAAATCTGATTTAAATTTAAAAATTTACACCTATCATAATTAAATTCCCCTACCCTCTGTTTTCACACATCCCCTCCCCACCCCACCCTTTTTTTACCAAACCCCACGTAATTAAGGACCCAAAGTCTACTTTTAATCACCCGCTGAAATCTCTTTCCTTATCCCAATTGCGTCGGCTAGGTTTCCGGTGACCCTAAAAATTTCTGTGCTTCTTCAATTCTGATTTAGTGTTAAAGAGCTTATTTTCTGATCATCTTTCTGAATTTCTTGTCTGAATTATTGCTGGTGCATGAAATTACTGCTTGAGATTGGACCCACAAAAATGGAATGAAACTATTTGCCCAATTAAATTTTCACTCCTTGTACTTGTCTGTTTTTTCAATGTATCTATCAGTTGTTTTGTATTTACATTTGTTGATTCGCTTGCCTTCAACAAATTAAGGCCAATTGAAAAGTTACTCTACCACGTACAAGATAAACAAGAGAAATTTTTTCAGCAAACAAGATAATTTTCATTCAACCAAGAAAATGCCTTTACATTGCATTACATATCCAAAATGAACCAACAGTAAGTCCTAAGATAACTAAACAATAGTCTATAAAAGATAAGTTCATTTCATCATAAATGCTACCATAAACACACCAAAGCAACCCAACAACAGAAAAATGATGACCAACTAAAGGAAATTTTTTGTCCTCAACATTGCTACTCTTCCAGCATTAACAATAGCAACGTACAGTCCTCGAAATATTCCTTCCAATCTGAAGAGCATCATTTACTTTTTTAATTCAGAGAAGCAATGGATAAATTGAGAAAGACGATCGAAAAATGATTGAAAGAATCAGATGTTTTCTTGTTTAATTCAGAGAAGAGATTGAGAAAGATGATCGGGTGATCAAAATTAGAGACTTTGGGTCCTTAATTACGTGGGGTTTGGTAAAAAAGGGGTGGGGGTGGGGATGGGGATATGTGAAAACAGAGGGTAGGGGGATTTAATTATGCTAGGTGTAAATTTTTTAAAGTTAAATCAGATTTCAAAGGCTTAATTAAGTCAAATCTGAGTCCGTTAGTGTCGAGTGGCATTTTTGGGCCAACTCAATCACGGCAATGGCATTTTGAGCCCTATTATTAACATTTAACAAGGGGTATTATTGCTCTATTTCCATAGTATAATGGCATTTTTGGACCTTTTCCGTAGTGTATATGATTCAGGAGACTACCATCTCCTCTCACCATCTAACTGTGAATTTCTATATGACACAGGTATGGGCAGGCAATCCAGCTAAGTTTCTGAGGAAGCTAACTGATGAAGAGATAGCCTTTATTGCCCAGTCAGCAACCAATTACTGTAACCTCGCTCGTGTTCATGCAGCTGAGAATTCCAAGTCCTCTGACGAAATTGAATTTGAAAAGATGCTTCGTAAGAAGTATGCCAAACGTGATGAGGAATATGATTCTATGATTGGTGTTGTCCGTGAAACACCTCCTGAGCTTGTACTTCCTGATAATATTCTCCCTGAAAAAGCTGCAAAGAGCATCATCCAATGAGATCTGTGCCCAAGCAACTCTCATTTTTGTTTTTCTGAGATTGATTTTACCCGTGAGCATCTGTATGGGATAGTCATGGATATTGGTTGTTGCGCTTCCAAATAATATACCAAACTTATTGGATAGCATCGATATGTCACTGCTTGTAGTTAAGACTTTTGCCCCTAGTTTCCCAGGCACTTGTTCAGCTTGGGAAAGGAACTTGCACCCAAAAGCCATATGCATTTGGTGCTTGTAACTTGGAAATCATTTTCATAGATGAATTTGCTAAATTGTACTTGGAATAACATGAAATATTGACAGCGCATTCCGAAAGTAGCTCTGTCTCAGATGTAGTAGTTCTGTTGGCAATGCGCTTGTGGAATTCTCCTAAATTCAGCTTAATGGCCCTAAAATTCAAATCACTTGTAGTCGTGCTTGATCATGGACTTGTGGTTAATAATATCACTTGGGATGTCAAAGTTCTTAGTCACCAAATTTTCTTCATCCAGTAAATGTTTTCCCTGTTTTGAATGGTGAAAATATCACTTGCACTATCAAATTTCTCGTTCTTAACTGCTGTGTTTATGCTTGTCTGAGCCGAGAGGAGTTTATCGGAAATAATTTTTCTACCTGCACTGGCGATGCTAATATACTATTGACAACTAAGTAGCACAGTCCATGTGGGAAAATCCTTAGGCATGTTATTAGCTGTAGAAATCCCAAGATGAAAGAACCATGCTGTATCTTTTTGTACAATAATGCATAGTAAAATATTAGAAAGCTAAAGATGATTGGCTGATTGGGGTCTGAAGAGCCAAAAGATGAGCCAATCCCCGTAAATTCAGCTTGTCTTTTTGTGTTTTAATAAGTACAAAAGGAGCAGCTCTGTTCTTCAATCATTTCATTTCTATATAGAGTGATTGGAATCTGTTGAATTGTTTGGTTTTAAATGGAGTCGTCTCCTTCGTGTATCTCTCTTTACCCTTCGGCGGATACTTGAGTACCACTTTATTTATTGGTACTGGGGCCTTTGGAATATATAGGAATAATTACATCTTTGATCCCTCAATTAGCGATAACTTTTTTATTTTGGTCCTTGTATTATTATTATACTACACACACACATATATATATATTAACCTTTACTTGATCAAATTGTATATTTTTGTCTTTTTACATAGGAAATATATTATATTTAGATAATTTTAGAAGTACACTACTCTAGAATATGGAAAAATAGTTCAAATTCGTTAAATTTGTGAAGATTCACAAGTAGAAGGATTAAAGTGTACATTTTATTTAATTACTTAAAGTCTAATATGTTAATTAGATATCACAAGGATCAAATTCAGAATTTTTCAGTTTTAGAAATTTAAGGGGTCCATAGAAGATTCCTTTTGGATTACTTTAGAGGTGGTCCACTGAATCGAGAAATGTTTTCTCTTGCCAAAATCCTAGTTCCTAGGCTTCTATAGTTATTGCAAAACTAATTAATTGTCTAAACCACTGATAGTGGTCAGTGGATGCTTAATAGATATGCCTAGAGTTTCAAAAAATGAAAAAGAAAATGCTTAAGTACTTCAGGCTAAGTCATATATTTGATTGGTCCGTCAAAAATAATTATATCTGTTAGCTAAATATATATATATATATATTGATTATGTATATTATACGTTAATATACAAAAATATATATATTTCGCCACTATTATTTTTTGGATCGATTATACAGTATACTTTTCTCTTTTATTTACATGCCTAGGCCATCTATAATCTTCCAAACTTCTAGATTTCTGATTATGTCACTCCATTTGACGTTGGATTTACGTGGATCGTGGAAGTTAGCTATAGTCCTCATATGGTGAACTTTACATTGCATCATGTGCAAGATGAGCTCTTTTATACTATTTTTCTACGATTTTCCTCTCGAATCCCCAATGTATCCACCCTAGTTTATTGCTTTACAATTTTTTGGTGTAACGAGGACGAATGCGTCACTAATGTACAGTGGCGGCGAAGCCTTCGCCAGGATATTTCATAAGGGTATTTAGATTTTGAGTACCTTTACAATTGGGTTATATATTTTTAATTAATAATAAATAATATTTTACTCTATACATTGTGTACAAGTAAAATCGAACTTTTGGCGCACCCCAGCTTTCGTTAGGGTAAACGAAGCTCGAGACATGATGACGAGGCAGCGGAATCGATGCAAGGGTCTCACTGAGTTAGAACCCGAGGGCATGACGCCTGCCCTCGAGAATATCGGGATCGGCTCGGAGAGCATTGTCAGGTAACCAAGCACGACCAACAGAAGGCTGTAATATCTGCGACCAGCCAAATATCACGGCATGGATCTCGGCACGTATCAATGGAGAACCGGCAATTAATTAAACAGAAGATCTTTTACCTTTTACAAAATTGTACCTAGAGTAGGATTCGTCTACTATATAAAGGGTGGTCTGACTATTCATTAGACGCATTATAACACGCATTCCAGAGCAATATACTACTATCTTCACTGTCATTGAAAGCTCTTTTTCTTGTTCATCTGTACCGGCCATTGTGAGTCCAGATCGAGGGTGAATGTTTCAGTAAGGCTGGAATCATGCTCCTCACGTGGTTTGAATTTCTATATCCTTATTTGTTCAATCCAACTCAATTTATTATTTTGTATCAAATTAATCCGTATATCTTCAAAACCACTTATAATAATTATTATCCGTCTTTAAATAAATATACATAATATAATTTTCGATAAAGAGTGTTCGGTGACCGCCGTAAATAGCTTCGCTCTTGCTAATGGAGGCACAGAAAGCAAAAAACCACGCAACTCAACCAAGTGTTATTTTATTTATACTCTTGGTCGAGTTTAGACATATTCAATCAATTCATAATTAGACAGGAAAAAGGCAGAGAGAGAGACCGCAACCTCAGTATCAAAAGTGAGTGCAAAGTCAGATTTATCCATTTGGACAAAAGTATCAATCAAATATAAAGGTACTACTATATATTGAAAGGTAGACAAAATCTGAGGAAAGAGCACGAGTTTAGATACGTTTCAGTTGAAGGCAAGAGCAATGATCAAAATCCACCAATATTTCAACAAAATTGCTATGTGAAAATTTAGGGAAAGATACAAACCAGCAACAACAAACACATCAGTTCTTCTCTTTTCCTTCAAAGAAAAATTTAACACCAACCCTCCGAATATCTACTAGTTTATGTTATGCTACTGTTTGGACATAAATTTGGTTAAAAATTTTAAAAAAGTATTTTCAAAGTTGTGTTTGGATGCATTTTACTCTGGAAAAAAATTTCGAAGTTTTTCACTCAACAACTGCTATAAACTAGTTTTCGGGAACTTGAAATATTTTTTCAAATTTTTTTCAGACAATAATCATATTCAGTGAACAATCAATGTTTTCCTTGTCCAGACAAATTTGACTTTTGTGGCTAACGATTTAGGAGGTATAAAATTCGTGATTTGTCTGTTATTATTGTCATTAGAAAAAGAAAAGAAACTATTGCCAAGATAAAAAGTTTCCCTTTTTTCTTCTTGTTTAGTACGTAAGTAAGTAATTAACAGTGGATTAAGTAAAAGTTGAATTATGTACATCTTCACTACATCTTTTAACCTGTTCAAAACTACATGGGAATGAGTAAATATATCACTTTTACTATAATTCTTAAATTCTTGTAATTCTTATGAAAGAATAAGATACTGATGATGCAGAAATTTTCTGTGTATATTTTATTCTTATAGCGTAGCCTCTATTTATACATGTATATACAATCAAAATCGAGTTTATCCTGAAACGAGGCAGGTCAAGGTTTGACCCCCCTGTTATATCGAGTCGCGGTGTAAAGTTAGATTGCCGAGCTCGTGACCCAGAGATCGATCGAGATCGAGATCGAGGTCGTCCAAAATTGAAACCAAGCAGGATAGATATCGAGCAAGATCGAGGGAAGCTTACCGAGCCAAATAACGGAAAGCCAAAATATCTGCAATCGGGTAAGGATCACGGTGGAAATCTCGGCACGTATCAAGAAGAGGCCAATTAATTAGCTAATCATGGGATTTCTTACTGTATTTCGATTGTATCAAAGGTAGCGCTCTCCTACTATATAAAGGGGGTCTGATCATTTGTAAAAGGCATCATATTCACACAATACAAAGCAATATACTACCTTTCTCTTAAGCTTTCAATACTTTGTTGCTCTTTCCAGTAGAATATTGATCATGCCCAACTCTAGTCCTAAAAAAGATAAGTGGTCGCTTCAAATATAATCCGGTCTAAAAGTCCGGAGTCGAATCCTACAGAGAACTAAGGTTTCGTCATAATTGTTCAATATCGCTAAGAAGACAAGCTCAAATAAATTTCTAAGTTATAAAGATTAAGATTCTTATATTTAACTAATTAACTAGGAAACTAAAGCAGTAAATTAATGACTAAAGATACTATGGGTTGGAGATTAAATTAAGGAGGTCTAGAGTTATGATTTTCCCAAATGTTGGAATCCTTCCCGCTATTTCCCTACAATTTCGCCTATATATTCTCTACTGATCTTGAGCACTGTGTCGTAATTCTCTCTCGAGCAACTACAATAATTTACTAGACAAATTCTCTCGAACTACGCCTAGTTGAATTTATCTGACCGCTCATTATGACCACGTCAAGGCTTTGTTATTTCTAAACCTACCTTTAAACCTGATGTATTGATTTCTCACATATGTTAGGAGTGACGTTGTTCAACAACCACCTAAATATGTATCCTTTCTCAAGCAACACATAATAAATAGGCACAGTCAATCGATGGCCATTCAATCAACAACAATAAACACGTAGTTGAACAAATAGAGAAATTCAACGGCTCAATTATATAAAAACATAACAAGAATTTATCCTACAAAAGGTTGCATCAAAATCTTAGATAACAAATTAGCTATTCATAATAGTATGTAAAACTACAATACTAAAATTCATAACCAACAACAAAAAATAGGAAAAGGAAGGAAAAACTCGTAGAAAAACTCTCCGCCTTGCTCCTATTGTGACTTTGTCTCCTTAGGTCGAATTTGTATCAAAAGTATGTCCCAACCCTCAAAATATCATTTTTCCATGTATATATACCAAGTAGGGTCGGGCCCAAACAATTATACCTTCTCCTACGCGAAAAAGAACACTTTCCCAGGCCTGGACGCCCGCGACCGTGGACTCTACCGCGGTCGGGCGCAGACTTTACCCAGTGTTCTGCCTCAAATCCGCGTCCAGATCCGTGGTCGCTTATTAGACCGCGTTTTTTACCATGTTACGTTTGGAATTTGGAAAAACGTAAAAGGTGAAAGTTTTAGCCCTTTGAGTTAACTTTCCAACCATATATTGCATAGTCCAAATGGAGTTCGTAGAAAAAAGTTATATTTATTTTACTACACAGTACAAAATATGTCTACTCGATTCTTTGTTCGTTTTTAACTATCAAATTTGATCCCCGAACACGATCCCCTTAGTTACTTAGGCTTTTACTCAGACTTCAAAGCTCCAAATTACTTGAATTCATTCCATAACATCTACATAGCTCGGAATCACTCCTACAAGGCATAAAACACACAATTAGTGCAAAACACTAGCGATTAAAGCTCCAACTAAATTAAAGTGCAGTAAATTAGTGTGTAATAAGCGACTAAAATACGTAATTATAGTCTATCATCAAATATACGTTTGGTTCGAGGGCGACCTAGCTCGAGGGACAAAGCTGCACATCTCATTTGGTTTGTTTTATTTTTCTTTACAGTCAATTTTCAATATTAATTTACGTATTTCTCAGCTGGTGCCTAGTGAAATCACATGTCCTTAAAACCACAAATAAATTCAATTGTTATCTGTTTTTAGGGTAAACAGTTTGGCGCCCACAGTGAGGATAAGGATAATAGTGATTGCTTGGTACTAACTTTCGTAACACACGATATTTTATACTTGTTTTTGTGAGTATCTTTGATTCCATGATCAGCATGTCGAACTCTCAAGCAACACCCACACACGTAGACAATGGTCTTGGTTTTCACGGCGAGAACGACAACATAGATGCCCTAGGGAACGAAGTACCTCCAGTTGACCTCGATGGAGTTCCGGTCATAGACCCAATCGACGTTAGTTCCCATGTTGCCATTAATGCAAACCTGGTCGTCGACCCCGAGAATAACGTCCGCGGATACGTTCGATCAGCCAGTCAGAATACACAAGGCGATGAAGAAGGCGGGATCAGCATTCCAGTGATATTTGAAATGTTTCAGGCTCAACAAGCTGCAATAACACAACTCCAAAATCAGAACAATGCACCAAGCAGGGTCGAGCCCGAGCCATCGAAGGAAGTTGTTCATAGGGCCGAATCGGTGTCAAGAAGATCAAACAAAAATGAATCAGGGATCGATCCCGATATCATGAAGATGCTCAAGGAGCTGAAAAAGTGAGTTGAATCAGGGGAGAAGAAGATTGAAGCAAATTACAAGAAGGTAGAAACATATAACTCCAGAGTTGATCAAATTCCGGGGGCACCATTGATTTTTAAGGGTTTGGATTCAAAGAAGTTCGTGCAAAAACCCTTCCCCCAGAGCGTGGTTACTAAACCAATTCCCAAGAAGTTCCGCATGCCAGAAATCCCCAAGTATAATGGAACGACCGACCCCCAGGAGCATGTCACTTCTTACAGATGTGAAATTAAGGGAAACGATCTGGAGGACGATGAGATCGAGTCCGTATTGTTGAAGAAATTCGGGAAGACCCTATCAAAGGGAGCGATGATATGGTACCATATTTTCCACCCAACTCCATTGAGTCTTTTGACATGCTCATTGATTCTTTCGTTAAGGCACCGTCGGGGCCATAAAGGTTGAGACTAGGAATTCGGACCTCTTCAAGGTATAGCGAGATGCTGAGAGAGTTTGTGTCTCGGTTCCAGATGGAACGCATGGATCTACCTCCGGTTTTCGATGATTGGGCCGTTCAGGCCTTCACTCAAGGATTAAATGTACGAAGCTCGTTGGCTTCACAAAAATTAAAGCAGAACTTGATCGAATACCCAGCTGTCACCTGGGACAATATGCATAATCAGTATCAGTCAAAGATTAGGGTCGAAGATGACTAATTGGAAAATCCTTCCGAGTCTGTTTATCCTATCAGGCCTATCGACAGAGTCAAAAGGGATATTAACTGGGAACCACAATCAAACAAGGATCGTTACCAGCCATACAATGGAGATCGTAGAAACAATGGGCCTGGGCGCAACCCCATTTGAGGTGATAGGAGAAATGATCGAGGTCAAAGCTCTCAAGGGCTCATGAGCAAGAATGGTTTCGACAGGAATGTCGAGCCCAAAGAAGCACCACGACTGTCGGAATATAACTTCAACGTTGATGCGTTAGCTATCGTATCATCCATCGGACGCATCAAAGACACTAGGTGGCCTCAACCCTTGCAGACCGATCCAACCTACAGAAATCCTAATCAAATGTGCAAGTATCATGGCACCCATGGTCATAGAATAGAAGATTGGAGACATCTAAGGGAGGAGGTAGCTCGGTTGTTCAACGAGGGGCACCTTCGGGAATTCTTAAGCGATCGGGTAAGAATCACTTCAGAAACAGAGATTCAAACAGACAGAACGAGCAAGAGGAGCCACAACAAGTAATCCACATGATTGTTGGAGGGATCGATATTCCTCAGGGACCCGTATTTAAGCGCACCACGGTGTCGATCACAAGTGAAAAGCGAACTCGGGATTATGTATCGTAAGGGACCTTGTCTTTCAATGATGAGGATGCAGGGGGGATCTTAAAACCCCATAACGACGCACTGGTAATATCTGTTCTTATGAATAAAATTCAAGTTAAACTTATTTTGATTGATCCAGGTAGCTCGGCCAACATCATTCGATCGAGGGTCGTAGAACATCTCGGCCTACCGGATCAAGTTGTGCCCACGACCCGAGTACTTAACGGCTTCAACATGGCAGGCGAAACCACCAACTGCGAAATAACTTTGCCAGTGAACGTGGTTGGGACAATCCAAGAAACGAAGTTCCATGTGATAGAGGGCGCCATGAGGTATTACGCCCTGTTAGGAAGGCCATTGATCCATAACATGAGGGCAGTACCCTTGACCCTTCACCAGGTTCTAAATTTCCCGACATCAGAGTGACTTAAAACGGTTTACGGGGAGAAACCCTCCGCCAAGGAAATGTTTGCAGTCGAGGAAGTGATACCAATATCGGCACTCCCATTAATGAAAGGGTCGGATTCAAAGGGAAAACATGAGGCCAAATAGAAACCACAGACACCGGCCTCGACCCAATTAGAGAAACAGGGGACTGACGAGGATGATGACTATGGGGTCCCTCGATCGTTCATAGTTGCTGATGATTCCAAAGTCACCAAGTTGACGGTCGAAGAGATGGAACAAATCACATTGATCGAAAATCAGCCCGAGCGAAAGGTATACCTGGGCATAGAGCTAGCTCCCGAGCTCAGGGGAAAAATTATTCAATTCCTTAAAACTAACATGAATTGCTTTTCTTGGTACCATCTCGAATGACAGGGATTACATCAGAAATCACCACACATAGGCTAAGCCTGGATCCAAAGTTCCATCCGGTAAAGCAAAAAAAAGACCCCAGTCCGAGGTGAAACATGCTTTCATCAAAGACGAGGTAACCAAACTTCTTAAAACAAGATCCATTCGGGAGGTAAAGTATCCCGAATGATTAGAGAACGTAGTGGTAGTCCCTAAGAAGGGAAATAAACTTAGAATGTGTGTAGATTACAAAGGCCTGAATAAAGCATGTCCTAAGGATTCTTTTCCTTTGCCTAATATCGATCGTATAATCGATGCCACGGCCAAACACGAGATTCTCAGTTTTCTCGAGTATGTCCCGAGGACCATTTGAAGCATTTGTAGGAAATTTTCAGTATATTGAAGAGATACAACATGAAGCTCAACCCAGAAAAATATGCATTCGGGGTCGGCTCATGCAAGTTTCTCGGCTTCATGTATGTAACCGAGGAATCAAGATCAACCCCGATAAAATAAAAGCTATCGAGGACATCACCATAGTAGAAAATGTAAAGGTCATGCAGAGGATAACGGGGCGCATAACGCCCCTGGCCGATTCATTTCGAGATCCTCAAATAAGAGTCACTGATTCTTTGCGTTACTAAAGAAAAAGAATAACTTCACTTGGACATCGGAATGCCAACGGGCCTTAGAGGAGCTAAAACGATACTTATCGAGCCCGCAACTGCTTTACACGCCAAGAGCGGACGACCAACTTTACCTGTATTTAGCAGTATCGTAGATAGCGATAAGTGGAGTCTTGGTCCGAGAAGAACAAGGTACACAATTACCTATCTATTATGTTAGTCGGACCTTAGGCGAGGCCGAAACCAGGTATCCCCATCTAGAAACATTGGTGCTCGCTTTGATAAGCGCCTCTAGGAAACTAAAACCATACTTTCAGTGTCATCCCATATGTGTTGTAAAAACTTATCAACTTCAAAATATATTACATAAGCCCCAACTTTCAGGTCGGTTGGACAAATGGGTCATAAAAATTAGCGGGTACGATATTGAATATCGACCCCGGACGACCATTAAGTCTCAAATCTTGGCAGACTTTTTGGTTGACTTCACGCCAGCCCTCGTAACCGAGGTTGAAAGAGAATTGTTAGTAAAATCAGGTACATCCTCGGGAATCTGGACCTTCTTTACGGACGGTGCTTTGAACGCAAAAGGGTCCGGACTAGGCATCGTGCTAAAACCACCCACAAGTAATGTAGTTAGACAATCTATCAGGAGTATAAAATTTACTAACAATGAGGTCATCGAGGCCAATTGTGATTCCCTTCTCGTGGTGAACCAAGTTAACGGGACCTTTAAACTCTAAGAAGACCGAATGCAGAGACACTTGGATAAGCTATAGGTAACTCTATACCGATTCAAGGAATGGACCTTGCAACATGTATCTCGAGATCAGAACAGTGAGGTCGATGCCCTCGCAAACCTAGGGTCATCGGTCGAAGACAACGAACTCAATTCGGGGGTTTTCGTACAACTCATAAGATCGGTGATCGAAGAAGGTCATGCCGAGATAAACTCCACAAGTTTGACCTGGTATTGGAGAAACAAATACGTAGAGTATTTAAAGAACGAGAATCTCCCATCAGATATAAAGGAGTCGAGATCTCTACGCACAAAGGCAGCACGATACACCTTGTTCGGATATGGAACGTTTTTCAGAAGGATGTTCGATGGTCCATTAGTGATATGTCTGGGACCAGGAGATACCAAATCGTTCTAAGAGAGGTCCACGAGGGAACTTGCGGAAATCATTCCGGTGCCGAATCATTGGTCCACAAAGTGATCAGAGCCGGATAATACTGGATCGACATGGAGAAAGATGCAAAGGAGTTTGTTCAAAAAGGTGACAAATGCAAAAGGCATGCATAATGATTAATCAAAACGGGGAACTGCTCCACTCAGTCCCCATGGCTGTTCATGAAATGGGGAATGGACATCGTCAGCATTTCTTCCATTGGCCCAAGGTAAAGCTCAATTTATTTTATTTATGACTGATTATTTCTCTAAGTGGGTTGAAGTACAGGCTTTCGAGAAAGTCAGGGAAAAGGAAGTCATAGACTTTATGTGGGACCACATCATATGTCGATTCGGCATGCCCTCCGAAATTGTGTGCGATTATAGGAAGCAGTTCATTGGCGGCAAGGTGACTAAATTTCTCGAGAATCACAAGATCAAAAGAATATTATCAACGCCTTATCATCCTAGCGGGAACAGACAAGTCGAATCGACCAACAAAACCATCATCCAAAATCTTAATAAGAGACCAACCGACGCCAAAGAAAAATGGAAGGAAATCCTACCGGAGGTTCTCTGGGCATACCGCACAACATCGAAGTCTAGTACCGGCGCTACCCTATTCTCATTAGTTTATGGAGCCGAAGCTCTAATACCGGTCGAGGTCGGAGAACCTATCACCAGGTTCCGATATGCAACGGAAGATTCAAATAATGAGGCCATGAATACGAGCCTAAAATTGTTAGATGAAAAACGTGAAGCCGCCCTCGTCTGATTGGCGGCCCAAAAATAGCGGATTGAGAGATATTACAATCAAAGAGCCAATCTTCGACATTTTGACATGGGGGACNTAAAATACACGTCGTATGTGCCTAATAGGGTTTGTTTTATGTGTAGGTGAATTGGAAATGGAAACGGGGCTAAATGGATGCAAATACGTCAAAGAATACGCGAGAGGGGACGCCCGGACGATAGCCGGGCGTAAGAGCCAAACGGGGCTACTTAGTTTTTCTTCTCTTCTCTTCTTTTAGTTTTATAGTTTCTTAGTTCTAGAGTATTGG
>MDKJ01263915.1:0-11010 GCA_005239525.1 Nicotiana knightiana | reverse complement strand
ATATATATATATATATATATATATATATATATATACAGTATTACAATATTTTCATTACCATCGGGCTATAATCGATGGGCAAGCCCCTATTGGGAAACCTCTGATCAGATGGTAAGTTATATACCGAGCCCAATTGGTCGAGATACAGAGCCTAGTATGGCCGAGCGCCTATGGGCGAGCCTACTATGGTACATCAGTTATATATATATATATACCGAGCCTTATAGGGCCGGGCAACTATTTTACTTACTATATTAAGAGAGCTGAGTCAGTATCAGCAGGTAAGCATATCTTCAGATTATCTTTGACTTCTAGTTGCTTTCACTTATTATATTATCAGTTCAGTTTCAGCTTTTAGTATATTGCCTTACATTTGTATCGACGTCCTTTTGTTGGGGACACTGCATTCATGCCTGCAGGTATAGATAATCAGTTTGACGATCCCTCATAGTAGGCGAGATTGGCTTCAGTGAAGGATCGGTAAGACTCCACCTCATTCGGAGTGCAACCGAGTCTATGAGTTATCGTGTCAGAATTTTTCTACAGACTTATGTGTAGGTCGGTACCTTGTCCCATTTGATGTCAAAAAATCTTAGAGGATTTGTAGACAGATGTTCATTTTGTACAGTATGTCAGAGGCTTTGATGGCCCATATGTATTTATGTTTTAAGAATGATAGTTTATTGATACAATGTTCGCCCACTTACTGTTATGCACTAAGAGTTGCTGCCATGTTGTCCCACGATGGTCACAGAAAGAATGAGTTACATAATGGTTCGCTCGGGCCGTTACGGCACCGAGTGCCAACCACACCTCCCCAGGTTTGGGGCGTGACACAAGGCATCGACTAGCTCGTTGTGAAACCTGGGAATGTACCTAAACTCGATGGTTTTGAATCTTTTGCTCAGGTCTTGCACACATTGTCTGTATGGAATAATCTTGATGTCTCGAATCTCCCATTGTCCTTGAGCTTGCCGGATAAGCAAGTAAAAATCTCCCATAACCAATAGTTCCTGCACATCCGGATCAAGGGCCATTTTCAAACCCATGATACAAGCTTCATATTCTGCCGTATTATTGGTACAGAAGAACCGAAGTCAGGCCATTGCAGGTTAATATTATCCAATAGGTGAGATAAGGATTTCCCCGATCCCAACTCCTTTGATATTGACAGCCCTATCAAAATACATTTTCCATGTATGGCTGTCGTCCGGAACTACTTCCTCTATTGAGTTGATCTCTTCATCTGGGAAGTATGTGCTCAGTGGCTTGTAATAATCATCAACTGGATTCTCTGCCAGATGATCTGCCAAAGCCTGTGCTTTCATTGCGGTGCGAGTGACATAGACGATATCGAAATCTGTGAGCAGCATCTGGCATTTTGCGAGCTTGCCAGTGGGCATTGGATTTTGAAAGATGTACTTCAAAGGATCTATTCTGGATATGAGGTATGTAGTGTAGGCCAGGAGATAATGCCTCAGATTCTGAGTGACCCAAGTCAAGGCACAACATGTCCTTTCTAAAAGGGTATACCTAACCTCGTAATTGGTGAACTTCTTGATCAAATAATAAATTGCGTGTTCCTTTTTTCCTGTTTCCCTAGAACGCATCCAAATGAATAAATATAAAAACAAGGGCCTACCAGGTTTAGGTGTGACCAGTACAGGGGGTTTTGACAAATAATCTTTGATCCTGTCAAAAGCTTTTTGGCAATCGTCCGTCCACTTGATAGCAGCATCCCTTTTTAGCAACTTAAAGATGGGCTCGCACGTGGTTGTGAGATGAGAAATGAACCTACTAATGTAGTTCAACCTACCGAGCAAACTCATGACTTAATTTTTGTTCTTTGGGGGTGGCAGTCTTGAATGTACTTTATCTTAGATGGATTCAATTCGATTCCTCTCCGGGTGACGATAAAACTGAGGAGTTCCCCAGATGGAACCTCAAATGCACAATTGGCTGGATTAAGCTTAAGGTCATACCTTCGAAGCCGTTCGAAGAACTTTTTCAAATCGCACAGATGATCAGCCTGTGTCTTTGACTGTATGATGACATCATCGACATATACTTCAATATCTTTGTGCATCATGTCATGAAAAATGGTGGTCATGACCCTCATGTAAGTTGCCTTTGCATTATTCAAACCGAATGGCATGACCCTGTAACAATAAGTACCCCATGGAGTGGTGAAAGCGGTCTTTTCTACATCATCCTCATCCATTAGAATCTGGTGGTACCCAACATAGCAATCCATGAACGACTGTATCTCATGCTTTGCAGTTATATACAAGAATGTGGATGTTTGGCAAAGGAAAATTATCCTTTGGACTTGCTTTGTTCAGGTCTCTATAGTCAACACAAACTCTAGTTTTTCCATCCTTCTTTAGCATAGGCACAACATTTGCCACCCAGGTGGTGTATCGGACATCTCTGACCACATTGGCTCTCAACTGCTTCATTATTTCCTCTTTGATTTTGTCACTCATGTCCATTTTAAATTTTCGTTGCTTTTGTTGGACTGGTGGAAAATCAGGATATGTGGGAAGCTTATGAACTACTAGATCAGCACTTAAACCGGCATATCATCATAAGACCAAGCAAACACGTCTCTGTATACAAGTAAAAGTTGAATCAAGGAATCTCTTTTTTTTGTTAAGTTGAATGCTTATCTTTGTTTCTCTAACTTCTTCATGACTTCCGATATTAATGGACTCAGTTTCATTGAGGTTGGGCTTAGGATTATTTTCAAATTGTTCCAACTATCTTGTTATTTCCTCAACAACCTCATCTTCATCATTCAACCTCTTGATACATTATTTCAAAATTAGACAGCTTTTTAAGATCTTAGTGTGAATTCCGCATGCATGTCATGTTATTAAAGCCGACATTAACAAAACTGAAATGGAAACAAAATGACAGGAATTAGGAAAAGGAAAAGATACAACATTTAATATGAAACTGAATTGCATTTCATTTATTTTGAAAGGATAGAAGGGTTAACATCAAAACAAAACAATCACACTGAGATGTTTGGATTACAACCCTGAAAGTAACCCAAAATACAAAAAAGAAGCTGCAAAAGCAAACTACCAAGATTCTTTCCTTGTGGGGAGAGGAGTTGCTTCCCAGTTGTTGAGCATGGTGTCCGGGCCAATTAGTTGCATATCGGCACAACTAGTGCCTTCACCAGCCTGGATCATATTCACTTCAGAAAACATCTGGCTGAGTCCATGGAAAATTTCATCAATGTTTGCCTGCGCCGAGGAATTTTGACCTTCTTGGAGTTGTGGCTTGACAAAAGTGTAGAAAATGCGAGAGATAGGTTGTTGCAAGACCCATCCATGCTTTTTGTGGTGCTTGGTTTTGTCTTCGTCTTCTTGTGTTGGCCTGAAGCCTAAATCAAAAGTACCTTGGTTACTGAACGAAGAAATGGGCTCCGAAATTCCTTGCAATGATGCCCCCAAGCCTTTTCCTGGCTCATAACCTTGTCTCAACATAAGTGCAACACCATTACAGATGTGGCGGAAAGATGAGGATGCAGAATGGGCTTTCCTTCCTCAACATGGTCCACAACAACTACTTCAAAAGCCAGATAGACAATAGATTCTCACCCTTCCTTGGCCTCAATACATGGGATTAACAGGTTTTTATAAATGGACGACTCGTCTTCCCTGTGAATAATAATTTCTTGCCTGTCATGTTCAAATTTGAGCATCTGATGCAAGGTGGATGGCACAGCTTGGGCCGTATGGATTCATGGCCTTCCAAGAAGAAAGTTATAAGAAGTTTCCATGTCCACAACTTGGAAGACAATTTCAAAATCAACCTGCCTAATTGTCATGGTGAGGTTGATCTCCCCAATGGTATCTCTTGCTGAGCCATCAAAAGCCCAGATGCGAACATTATTGGGTCGGATTTTGTCTGTATTGATCTTCATTCTTTGCAAGGTAGAGAGAGGGCATACATCTACACTCGAGCCTCCATAAACCATGACTCTCTTTACACAATGCCCCTCACATTTGAAAATCAGGTGAAAAGCCCTATTGTGCCCGGCTCCCTCTTCGGGAAGTTCATCATCAGTAAAGAAGATTCGTTCACCTAAAAAAATCTGTTGGCCATCTTCTCTAACTGATTCACTATGGTCTTCTCTAAGACAAGTGCATTGTTTAGGACCTTGATTAGTACATGGTCATGGTCTTCTGAATGTATGAGCAGAGATAGTAGAGAGATTTGGGCAGGAGTCTTTGTCAGCTGGTCAATTATTGAGTAATCTTGGACTTTCATCTTTTTCAAAAACTCTTCTGCCTCTTCTTCAGTGACTGGTTTCTTTATTGGCATTTGGCCTTCTCTGATTTGCTTGGCCTTCCTCAACTCTTCTGGAGAGTAATACCTCCCTGATCGAGTCAAACCTCCAGTATCCCCCACTTCTTCTATGATTTCCTTTCCTTTGTAGGTCACCACAATTTTATTGTAGTTCCAAAGAATGGTTTTCGTGTTTGTCACACGGGGTTGTATGACAGGCTTGATTATGATCGACTCTGTTATACTTTTTTCACCTCCTTGATGCTGCCTTATGATGTGGTGACCTCCAAGGACATACAACTTTGGGCTTGGAACATTGGGGCGAACTTCCAACCTCGAGATTTTTGGAACAAATAAAGTTGCCTTTTCTGAGCTTTGGGCGCCTTTCACAATCAAAGGCGCACCTCGTCTTGGACTTACTTCCAGACCTGTTCCTTCTTGAATCGTTCCTACTGTCATTTCTGCTGGACCAACCGACTTGTATTCTTGATCTCGACCATTCATTTCCACAAAATGAACATCGTTGTATGCTGGCAACAAGTTGTTGGTCACATTAGGATAGTCCTCTCCATTTGTCACTACAATCAATTTTTCAGCAACGAGTCTTTCTATGGCTCTTTTCAGAGTCTAACAGTCATCTGTTCTATGCCCCGGGGCACCTGAATGATATTCACATCTAGAATTTTCTTGAAATCCATGTGAATTGGGATGCATGTGGTGGGGAGCGATGGGTCAAATCACGCCCATTTGCTTCAGCTTTTAGAACAGACTAGAGTATGATTTAGCCAATGGAGTGAATTATTCCATCGGCGTTTTTTCTCGACCATAATCCTGCCTAGGACGGGCATTGTATGGTACTCAAAAATTTTTCTGCTAAGGTCGGTGGTTCCTTGGAGCTGGTGCCTGTACTTGCTAATTGGGGGGCCGAGTATAGGATTGAGCATTGAACACTGTATATATGGTGGGCCCACAGAGTATTGATGAATTAGTGGAGGATAATAATGTTGAAGGTAGCTGGATTTCCCCTACTGAACTTGCACATAAGGGTGCAGTGCCCCTCTTTGAACTTCCCTAGATCCCGAAGTCATCATGGACCCCTCATCTCTCTTCTTTCTATTTGCCAAACTTCCCGACCCATTTTGGATAGCTTGGGTAGTGGCTTTGAGAGCAGCTTGACTTACAATTTTTCTAGTCTTGAGGCCATTTTCCACCATCTCTCCTATTTTGATTGCTTCTGCAAAAGGTCTACCCATCGCAGACATCATATTCTGAAAGTAATTAGGCTCTTGAGCCTCCAGAAAAATAGTGATCAACTCGTGGTTATCCATGGGTGGCATAACTCTAGCCGCTTGCTCCCTCCACTTGATGACATACTCCCTAAAGCTTTCGGTCGGCTTTTTATTCATATTGGACAGGGAACTACGTCTGGCGCAATATCAATGTTGTACTAAAATTGTTTGACGAAGGCTTGGGCCATGCCATCCCAAACATGCCAGTGAGAGATACATTGGTCAATAAACCATTCAAAGGCTACTCCCACCATACTCTCTCCAAAATAAGCCATCAGCAATTCTTCTTTTCCTCCTGCACCCCTCAGCTGGTTGCAATACCTTTTCAAGTGGGCGATAGGGTCACCGTGTCCATCATATTTCTCGAATTTTGGGGTCTTGAACCCTGGTGGAAAATGGATGTGAGGGAACATGCATAAATCACCGAATGAAACACTTTTGTGACCACCTAAGCCTTGTATGTTCTTTATGTTCTGCTCAAGACTTTTCATTTTTCTGGCCATCTCATCTGGCTCACCCGTCTTGGCAGCCTTTTTAGTTTCCACTGGTGGTTCGTACTGAGGTGTCTGATTGTATGGAGCTGAGACCCTAAAATCCATATTTGGAGATTAGTATTGGCCATCATAAGCATAAGACAGTGACTCGTTATTTGGCCTCGTCACAGGAGGTGGTGGCGGGACTGTATATACCGGCGCGCCAGACACGACGAGAGGGGTGTTCCTGACTGGTGTGGCTGGAGGTCGCACATTAGAGGTACCAGGGGTGGCATGAAAGCTGTAGTTTGGTACATACCCTGGTGGTAGAATGTGATCGCTCGTTTTATGGAGCGGTGGTTGAGTAGCCAGGGGTACGTCTGAAGTTCTCTCTGAGGGACCCTGAGGTAGAGGCTGACCAGAGACCCAAGCCTGATATACATCAGACAGTTGTTGTTTCAATCTTCTTACTTCCTCTGACTCTTGCTCAACTGACTGACCCTAGGGGTCGTCACTAACCACCTCAATTTCATCATTGTTAGTCATTGCTACTTTTTCCTTAGATCCGGTGAAGTAATGATGTGATCCTAGTTTCACCCCAAACCAACCACCTTAAGCTTACTAGATAAGAGACAACAAGCGTGTTAGGGTTAAACACTTTACATATATGAATCACATGTAATATGCCATGTTCCTAACATTGTCACCATTTCTAACATGTTTTCGGAAGGCTTTATGTTTTATCCCGGCTTATAGGTTGCTGCTTATTGTCGCTCTTATTTGTTTTGGTTCTCTCTCTCTCTCTCTCTCTCTCTCTCTCTCTCTCTCTCTTTTTCGCTTTTATTTTCACTCATCTCATTTTGTTCCCTCATTTTAGAGTCATTGAAAAATATTTCGATCGAACCTTTTGGGGGTTGCCTACGTATCATGTCGCCGCATGAATCAGATCATTACGTAGTTCAGGGACATGGCCAAATTTTTTTTTATATATATATATATATTTCTTTTTTTTTCAAAAAAACAAAAATCTTTTTGATTCGTTTTCAAATTTTTCTAAAACAAAATATTTTCATTGATTTTCAACTTATATTTTATTTTATACAAGGACCAAAAACAAAAATTACATAAAGACGAAAATCTAAACAAGACCAGACTCGACTCAAAAACAGACTTTTTAAGATAAAAAGCAAAACAACATGATTCAACACACCAAAAGACTCTTACAGACTCAATGACAACAAATGAACAATCAAAATGGACTGCCAAGTAAAAGAGACTCTAATCTTTGTGGGGAATCCAACGACATCACTGTAGTCAAGGCACTTATTCATGCAGCTTACCCCCAACATCACGATATATCCTCTCTAAGTCTGCAAATATATGATGGGCGACGTTCATTGATACTTCTGCAAAGCGCTCAGGCGTCTTTCCCTGGCAACTCCTGCATGCTCGAGAGGTGTATGTGGCTACCTAGAGGATCTTTCTCTTAATATGTTCCTGAGCCAAATGCAACTCTTGATTTTGCCGACCACGGGTCTCAGCTAGATCCAGTGCATCATGCTCGCGCTCCAAGGAAATATCTCTCTGGCGCCGAATTTGTAGTGACTCTACCTCCAACCGATTGATCATAATTTGGTAGTGATGTCTTTCTATTTCAAACTCCGCGATATGACGCTCCTTTCTTGACTTAACTCCCCCTATCTGATCCCTCAAACCTTGGATTAATGGAGCAAAACCTCTGTGCTCATGATCACGGACCACCTTATGGGCTTCTCTTTCTTCTTGTTGTTGAGCAGTAGTGATCACTTTTTCTATCTAATTTAAGCTTTGAGTGATTGCCGATCTTGTGCCCACTAAGCCTTTTCTCGCTCGAAATCAGCCTGTTGTATGTTCATGGCTATCTCCAGAATGCCCTTATCTTCTTGTAAAATGTCAATATGGGATTGGTACTCTTGTGCCACTCCCCTTTTGGTTTCTCTAACTCTAGCCTTTATCTCCTCCGACCAATCAAATGCATTCCGTATGGATCTTTCTGGCCCTTGCTCCGGGATAGCCTGGTTGTGAAACCACTCAAGGTATGTGAGGCTTACCTCCCCACGTTCATGATCAACTGCCATCTCGTCCATGTCAGAAAATCAACCGCCGAACCAAACCTTTCGTGCATATGACTCCCTTGGAAGTTCCTCTCCCTCGAATTCCCACACAAACGGACGCATGTCCTCAATCGGGGGCCTCTTTTTCTCTCTCCCTAGTTGGTGCATGACACGTAGTGGTGCGTAGGGCTGAAAACCTCTGATACCCATGAGTATAAATAACGGGCCCCTAGCAGATTGGAACCAATAATAGTTCCAAGTGATTCTATCAGCGCTAAATGAACAAGTAATGTCCGCCAAGCCCTTACCTCCTCAAGAAGATTACAACTTGCGTCCCTATCTGGGTGACATCCAATGTAATTCAACCAATTATCGTTGAAATTTACTGCTATTGGGTGATGATAAAGGTGCTCTATGAACCATATCTGCAGCAGAATGTTACATCCCTCGAAGTAATCTTTACCCTCTTGGCAACGGGGGTCAAATCTTGAAAAATATCTCCCAGAATCATGGGAAGAATATACGATACAATCACAACCAATCGAGTTCTGATGCGACCACCATGCTCTAGAAAGACCATGGTCCCCAAAAATGATATCATGAACGCGAAGATTCTCAACTCCCTTCATGCATCGTAACTCAATTGCTTGACGAATTCTGTGCCCGAGAAGTTTTCAAACCCTTTCTCGTCTCCAAATATGTCATAGAAATATTCTAACGGAACCCAACCTTCGTCCAGGCAACCCATAGGAATTCGACGGAGGCATAAATTTTTCAAAAAGTTGTTCACACCAACTTTTCTCGGAGCAACAGGCTTTTTCCCACGAAGGTCTCTCCCAAATCCGGTAAACCCACCTAATTCTTCTAGTGCAGGCATCATATCACAATATTTGAACCTGAAAACATTGTTCACGGGGTCCCAAAAACCCACTAGAGCCTCGATTAAATCTCCGTTAGGCTTAATCCCCATGATGTTTGTGAGGAACTTGAGGTGTTTAAATGCTCGATTCCATTATGATGTTTTAGAGTCAATACCACATAAGAAGATAGGCTACTTTGTGTGGTACTCAATTTTCGAGTGCTGTCTCAATAGAAGAACCTGGTTCTTCTTGGTCTTCCAACTACTACTATTGCGGAATAATAAAAAGCAGTAAAGTAAAAATACAGAGATTTTTACATGGAAAACACCTGGCTCAAAAGGTGAAAAAACCACGACCTACTCCTCAGTATTATTTGCTCAAACTCTTTACTAAAACTCTGAGCCAAACGAACTTACAAAATAAACTCTTTTGTAATCCTAGGACTAACTCTAATCCCTTTGTAGTAACTAGCCCCTTGCTAATTTCTACACACCTCAAGTTAACTCTAACTTGAACAATACGTACCTATTACAATTGCTTCTATGAAAGCTGAAAGATACAATATTAAAACTCCTACTACAATCAACTCGACTCAATAATCAATCAGATGGAACTGGTTCTTCTAGTTGAACTGTAGCCTTTGCATCGCACAATGATTCTGCTAGCAAAATAACTGTGGGAACTTTGCTTTCAGATTTTGATTCACTTCAGCTTTTGTGCGTGTAGAATTTCGGCAGAAATACATCAAGTATTTATAGAGTCCGTTGTTGAGCTTGTCGTCCAATTCTAGTTCAACTCTACCTGGGTGAACCTAATTCGTACCAAACTCAACTTCCTTTATTTTGTTACTTTCCTTGCTGAATTCGACTTCAATCATCTCATCAGTTTGCAACATTTTCGCATTAGGAGACAATCTCTTGGTTCATTGATATTTCACATTCACAAATATCTCCTATGCATATACGGTTCATGTGCCAGCTCATCAGTTCAAGATATGTGCTCTGGTGGACCTGGTTCAACTGGTCAGCCATTTGTCAATCTTCAAAACTATACAGTGACATGGATCAACACATTCCCATGTAGCAAAACTAGCCAATCAATTGCATAGACTACTCGGGATCTTATCTTTGATCAAGCATATAGGACGTGTCTCGTCCCTTACCCTTTTCTGACTGCTTCTTTGTAGAGAATTCATGGTGAACCTAAGAATAAGATAAAAGGGGTCAGAACTTACCTAAACTATATGAAAATTCTAATTTGATATATATTTTTTAAAAAGCTAATATAGCACTTAGTCTATTTTTCATTATTATTATTATTATTATTATTATTATTATTATTATTATTATTATTATTATTATTATTATTATTTTATTTTATTTTGAAATTACTGGACACAAAAGGTGAAATGGAAAAAGTAGAAAAAATGGCTATTATTAAGAAAATAACCCTTTGGTACTTCCACTGAAGGCTTAAAGGATGTCTCAGTAAAAACGGCCAAGCACAAGGACAGAATAATAAAAAATAGGCAAAATATATAAAATAGTTATTTTACAAAAATGACCCTTCGATACCCCCGAGAAGGGTTTAAAGGATGTCTCGGCAATATAACTAGACAAAACTAGATAAGATAGCTAGATTTGCATAAATAGCCTTTCCGTACTCGGTAGAAGGTTTAAAGTTGTCTCGATAAAAAATGGCCAGCCATAAGGGCAAAATGGTAAAAGGTGAAAAAAGTAGATTAAGTAGCTATTTATACCAAAACGGCTCTTCATCACTTCCCAGGAAGATTTTAAGGTTGTCTTGGCAAAACGACCGAAATACGAGGGCAAAATAGTAAAAGGTGACCAAAAATAGCAATTTATTTTTAAAAATTTTGTACAGATGCGGAGTTTTATGCTCCCTTTTTATTTTGAAAAAATTGGGATGAACCCTGTCACACCTCCTTTTTCCGACACAGGGTTGGATATGGGAGTTTTTCCAATTAAAGTGA